>JAKSZT010054419.1:10898411-10954846 GCA_026826555.1 Tolypeutes matacus | reverse complement strand
AAAAAAAAAAAAAAGAAAGATTAGAGCAGAAATAAATGAAATAAAGAATAGAAAACATAGAGAAAATAAATGAAACCAAAATGTGTTTCCTTGAAAAGAGAAATGAAATTATCAAACAATTAGCTAGACCAGTCAAGAAAATATGAGAGAAAAATAGTTACTAAAATCAGGAATGAGAGAAAGGGCATTACTACTGTGCATACAAAAATGGAAATAGAGGAATATTGTGAAAAAATATCTACAAATTAGATAAGTGAAAAGGATAAATCCCAAAAAAGACTATAACTACTGAAAATGACTCAAGAAGATATAGAGCATTTGAATAGACATTTAACATGTAAATATGTTGAATAAGTAATCAAAACTTACCCACAAGTTAACCTCAGCCTGAGAGAGAGTCACTGGTGAATTCTGCCAAACTTTTACAATAATTAATACCAATTCTTAACAAATTCTTGCCAAGAAGGAGGAGGAAGTGGAGGAGGGGAATACTTCCCAACTCATTCTGTGAGGCCAATGTAACCTTGAGACCAACACCAGATAAAGACATCAGAATAAAGACAATCAATATAACTTTTGAATATGAATGCAAAAAATACCAAACAAAATAAGAGCAAAGTGAATCGTGAAATATATAGAAAAAATTACAAACCATGAACAAGGAGGATTCATCTTATGAATGCAAGATTGATTTACCATCTAAAAATCATGTTATGTAATATATCAGATCAATATAATAAAAGACAAAACACATGATAATCTAAATAGGTGCAGAAAATGCATTTGACAAAATCCAATACTCTTTCATGTTAAAATATTCAACGGTCTAAGAATAGAAGGGAAATTCCTCAATCAGATAAAGGTCATGTAAAAAAAAAAACACGCAGCAAACACCGAACTTCATGATGAAAGGCAACATATTCCCAGTAGAATCTGGAACATCAAGGATGTGTGATCTCACCACTTCTATTCAACATTGTACTGGAAGTTCTAGCTATTTATTTATATTAAGGAAAAATAAATAAGCAAACAAACAAATAAATAAATTTGATCTAAACTGGAAATGAGGAAGTAAAAATAATGGATATATAGAAATGAAAAGTGACATTATCTTATGTCTAAAAATTTTTAAAGTTTACTAAAAACTATTAATTCTAATAAATAGGTTTGGTAAGGTCATAACGTACAAAATCAATATGAAAAAAGCATTTGTGTTTCTGTACATCTGCAATGAACAATCTGAAAACAATATGAAATTAAGAAAACAATTCCAATTAAAATATCACCAAGAAAAGTAAAATACTTAGGAAAAAAATTAACAAAAGAAGTGCAACATCTAAACACTGAAAACTACAAAAATTATTAGAAGAAATTAAAGGAGACCTAAATGAAAGGAAAGTTAACATTTGATTTCAAATGAAATCAATATTGTTGATATTACAATATTCCCTAAATTAATTTACATGTTCAACAAAATCACTAGAAAAATCTCAGCTGTTTTATTTGCAAAAAAAAATGGATAATCTGATCCTAAAATTCATATGGAAATGCAAAGCACCCAGAAGAGTCAAAACAACCTTTGAAAAGAATATCTAACTTTATCTGCATTTCCTGATTTCAAAACTTGTTAGAAATCCATAGCAATAAAGTCTGTGCTATGTGGTAATGGAAAAAGGATAGACATATAAATCAACAGAATAATATCAGGAGTCCAGAAATAAACCCTTATATTTATGGTAAATTGATTTTTGACAAGGGTTCCAAAAGAGTTCAAGAGTAAAAGAATAGTCTTGAACAGTCTCTGGGACAATTGATATCCAACATGCAAAAAGATGGATTTCAACCCCTATCTTACACTGTTTGCAACATTAATTCAAAATGGATAATAGACCTAAATGTAAAAAGTAAAGTGATAATGCTTTTAGAACAAAACCAAGTGGTAAATTTTAAGAGGTAGAATAGGCGGTGGTTTCTGATTATGACACCCTACTCACAAGCAAACCAAGGAAAATTAGATAAATTGAACTTTTTAAAAATTAAAAGCTTTTGTTTTTTCAAATGACACTATCAAGAAAGTAAGAAGGCAACCCACAGAATGGGAGAGAATTTTTTCAAAATCATATATTGCATAAGGGATTTGTATCTAAAATATATAAAGAACACTTAAAACTCAATAATGAAAAGACAAATAATCAAATTAAAAATGGGCAAAAGATCTGAATAAACATTTCTCCAAAGAAGTTTTGCAAATGGATACTAAGTACATGAAAAGATATTTAGTGTCAGTCATTAGGGAAATGCAAAGGAAACCACAAGATACTATTTAACACTTACTAGGATGGTGTAATATAAAAGACGGGAATGCAAAGAATTAAAACTGAGATCAGCTTACTTACAGCATAAGTTGTTGGAGTCATAAACTGGTAGAAACACTTAAACAATAACTTTGGGAAATTGCTAGATGTAGAGTGTGCACTAGCATGAGTGAGAAACTCCTGGTGGCTGCCATCTTAGGGAGACTCCACACTTAGGTTGATTTTACTTTAATAACACCACTGGTTTCTTATAGTATTTAGCCAAGCACAACCCCTTTTACTTCTGGCAGGGTGTGGAGAAAAGTAATAATTTTGAAATATGACCACAGAATACTCTATAGCAGAGGCCTACTCGGCAAAGGAGAAGACATTACCAGAGCATTATTCAACTTTGTGAAAGGAAAATCACCAACATGATGCAACTCTAGCCTCCTGTAACACCTATGGTGGAAGAGAAAGCTCAGAAACACTTGTGAAGGTTACAGATCAGGGATGGAGGGTCACCAAAAGGCTGAGGCTTTGAAAATATTTCCCCTCTGGAACATCTTACCACCACTTCAAGAGGGCTCCAAATAACAACAGTGGATTACAGCTGTAAGAACTATAAGGTAGTGTAGTCTCTATTTAAGAAGGAATGTATATGGAAATCTAAAGACAACAGGGGACACACAAATGAGGAAAGAAGAAGAAATTGAAGCATCTGACATTCACATGTACAGGAAAGATTAAACAAAACCACACTCCTAGCCATAAACCTTACATTAGAGGGTGGGGCCAAGATGGCGTTAGTGTAGGAGGGCACACACTGCAAGCTCCCAGAGCAAGGCGGATTGTGGACAGGGTCCTGCCCGGGGGTCTGTGCTGTGCATGCGTGGAGTGAGAAACTTGGGACATCTATCTGCGCCGATCAACGGCTTGGACAGAACAGTAGAGATTCATGAGTTTTAAGCCTGCCGGTGGTGGTTGGCACGGATGGCTGAGCCCCGTGGTTAGGGAAAAAATAATAATAATAAAACGGCCACTTGGAGCCACAAGCGGGGCGAGAAAGTTTTATTTTCTGGGGATTTGGCTGCCTGACGCCCCTTGGACCTTGTGTGAACAGAACAGCCGGAGCTAATTGGTACCCGGTGAACGGGTGGGGGGATTCTGGTCGGGGGAGGGAGCTGATTTGCCTAGCTGCCCAGGGATAAGACACGGGCCACCGGGGAGCCAGGAAGAAAGGACATTCCCCAAAAGAGGGAGGGTTCTGTTGGAGGACAGAAAAGGGTATTTTTTTATTTTTATTTTTCGATATTGATCTGGCTGCCTGCACCACCCCATAGCTTTGGGGAACAGATAAGCTGACCTGAAGTAGCATCAGGCTGAGAGCAGACGCGAATCTGCAGAGTCAAACTGATTTACTTAGCAACCCGGTGACGCTGGTGCTCGGCTCCAGAAGGGGCGGAATCGGCCGTCTTTAGCACTCTGCACTGACTAACATGAGAGCTACAGCTACCCTGGGGAGTCCAGGAAGTGGGACGTGCTTGATTAATTTCCATGGGCCCAGCTAAGGTCCCTTCCGTAAGGGGGTTGGTCTAGAGGAGGAATTATTTTGGGTCCTGTATTTCGCTAAAAAATAAAAAATAAAAAATAAGTGAGAAGGTCACTTCAATAAGTGAAAAATAAATTCTTTTAAATTTAGTTTAAGAGCTAAAAGCTGCTTCAGGACCTGCATATAGAACCCTGCAGGGAAATTGATTGCTAAACACAAGCAGGCAGAGAGGATTCAAGTGGACCCTAGGGGAATCATTGACCCCCCTTAGGTCTGTTTGACTGCTTGCCTGTGTGTATCTTTGGTTTCTCTCTGTTTCTTTCTGGTCTCTTGCTTTTCCTTCCTTTTCCTCACCCCTTTCTTTTTTCTTTAATTTTTTAAAAATTAGGTGCTGCTAGCTTGTCGCTTCTTTGCTGTGCTTCTTCTTCAGTAATTTCCCACACACTGTCTATATTGATTCTGTATTACAAACTATCGCTTATCCTTCCTTCATCTTTCTGCCTTCTGCTTTCTGTTGTGGCTCTTAGATACAATATTTTGTCATAGGCCCACAATTTAAGGGTGTCAATTTCTATTCCATCTATTTTGTTTTCTTCTTTTTTTAAAATTAGTATTAACTTTTTCCTTTCAGGCCTTTATTTACTATTTCTCTCCCTCCTCATAATTCTAGCCTTCTAAATCACTATATATATATATATATATTCCTCCATTTGTTTTCCCAGATCATTGTAGGAACTCCACTTTTTTTCCTATTACTCTACACTGCCTACACAAGTTAAATATTCATCTCATTAAGTCTCATTTGGCCCCTCTTCTAACTTTTATCAATATAACTATTATCCTTCTGCCTTCCATACATCTTTTGATTCCTCTGGCCCTAATCTTTTGCGTTAAAGGGAGCATAGAAAGAAGTAAAGAAATAAAATAAGAAGAAAAACTGCCAAAGAGAAAACTTAACTCACACGCAGAACCACCAGCTAAATAAAACTCTAGAGCATAGAGAAAAGCTAATCAACTGAACAAACCCATCAAGATAATATGATGACCAGAGGGCAAAAAAATATATAAATGACTCTGAGAAACAGGAAAACATGGACCAGTTCAATGAAAAAAATAAAAACCAGGAAACGATGCAGAACATTGAACAACTAATCAAAGCTATCCAAACAAATATCATGGACCAACTTAAAGAAGTGAAGGAAGAGATTAAGGATATAAAGAAGACACTGGGAGAATATACTGAAGAAATAGCAAACATGCCTAAAAAGGGAATGGATATGATGGTGAACAATGGCACAAGCCAAGAAATGAAAAAGACGCTGGATTCACATAACAACAGGTTTGAACAGGCAGAGGAAAGAATTAGTGATATGGAAGACAATACAGCTGAAATCAAAGAGATAGTAGAACAGATAGACAAAAAGATAGAAAAAAATCCAGCATGGACTCAGGGAATTAACCGATAATACAAAATGCACAAACATACACATTATGGGCATCCCAGAAGGAGAAGAGAAGGGAAAGGAAACAGAAGGAGTGTTGAAGGAAATAATGGCTGAAAACTTCCCAAATCTATTGAGAGAGATGGATGTGCAGATCCAGGAAGCACAGCGCACCCAAATAGTATAAATCCCAACAGGCAAACTCCAAGACATATACCTGTCAAAATGTCCAATGCTCAAGACAAAGAGAAATTACTCAAGGCAGCAAGAGAAAAGAGAACCATCACATACAAGGGAAGCACAATAAGATTAAGTGCTGATTTCTCAGCTGAAACCATGGCTGCAACAAGACAGTGGTATGACATAATCAAAACACTAAAAGAAAAAAACTTCCAGCCACGAATTCTCTATCCAGCAAAATTGGCATTCAAAAATGATGGAGAGTTCAAAATATTCACAGATAAACAGCAATTAAGAGAGTATGTCAAGAAGAAACCAGCACTTCAAGAAATACTAAAGGAATCTCTACAAGTTGAAACGAAAAAACCAGGGAGAGAGAGTTTGAAGAGAGTTTAAAAACAACTGAAAAGACAAAAAGAGAAAAAAAGTAACATATGACATACATTATCCCAAAGAAAAAACGGATGAAGTAAGAAATTCATTACGAGTAAAAACACTGAATGTTAATGGATTGAATTCACCAATCAAAAGACACAGATTGGCGAATGGATAAGAAAATATGATCCATCTATATGCTGTCTACAAGAAACCCACCTTCAACCCAGGAATTCAAGGAGGCTGAAAGTGAATGGCTGGAAAACCATTTTACAAGCTAACAATAGCCAAAAAAGGGCAGGAGTAGCTATTCTAATATCAGACAAAATAGACTTTAAATGCAAAACTATTGTAAGACACAAAGATGGACACTATATATTAGTAAAAGGAGTAATCTCTCAAGAAGAGAGAACAATCATGAACATTTACGCACCTAATCGGGGTGCCTCAAAATACGTGTGGCAAACTCTGGAAAAACTAAGAGGAGAAATAAATGCCTCTACAATTATAGCAGGGGACTTCAACACACCACTATCATCATTAGACAGAACTTCTAGACAGAGAATCAATAAAGAAACTAAGGCACTCAACAATACATTAGAAGACCTGGACTTAATAGACATATACAGAACACTACACCCAAATACAGCGGGATTTACAATCTTCTCAAGTGCACATGGGACATGCTCCAAAATAGACTACATGCTAGGCCACAGAACAACTCTCAATGAATTCAGAAAGATTGACATTATACAAAGTAATTTCTCTGACCACAATGGAATGAATTTGGAAATCACTAAGGGCCAGAGAAACAGGTTAGGCACAAGGATATGGAAGTTGAACAACACACTCTTAGACAAACAGTGGGTCAAAGAGGAAATCTCAAAAGAAATCAATAACTACCTTGAAACTAATGAAAACGACAACACAACATATCAAAACCTATGGGATGCAGCGAAAGCAGTACTGAGAGGGAAGTTCATAGCCACAAATTCATATATTACAAAAGAATAAAGAGGTAAAATTGAAGACCTAACTGCACACTTGGAGGAATTGGAAAAACAACAAAAAACTAAGCCTAAAGGAAGTATAAAGAAGGAAATAACAAACATTAGTGCAGAACTAAATGAAATAGAGAATAATCTAAGCACCTCTTAAAATATATGTATATATATATATATAAATAACAATTTTGTAAGCAAATACACATATATGCACATGTATTTATATATCATTTTGCAAATGTTTGTATGTATTGTGAGAATTTTGATTTTTACCCATAATAAAAAAAAAAAAAAAGAAAAAAAAGAAAGCACTGGAAACAATAAACAAAACCAAAAGCTGGTTCTTCAAGAATATCAATAAAATTGAAAAAACCTTAACCAAACTAACAGAGAAAAAGAGAAAACAAATGCAAATACATAAAATAAGGAATGAGCAAGGGGATATCACTACTGACCCCACAGAAATAAAGAGTATCATAAGAGGATACTTTGAAAAATTATATGCAAACAAGAATGATAATTTAGAGGAAATGGACAAGTTTCTAGAAACCCACAAACAGCCTACATTGATGAAAGAAGAAATAGATGAACTCAACAGTCCAATTACAAGTAAAGAGATAGACTAGGTCATTAAAAATCTCCCAACTAAGAAGAGTCCAGGACCAGATGGCTTCACAGCTGAATTCTACCAAACATTCCGGAAAGAGCTAACACCAATTCTACTTAAGCTCTTCCAAAAAATAGAAGTAGAAGGAATATTGCCTAACTCATTCTATGATGCCAACACTACCCTAATATCAAAACCAAATAAAGATACCACAATAAAGGAAAATTACAGACCAATTTCTCTAATGAACCTAGATGCTAAAATCCTTAACAAAATACTTGCTAATCGCATTCGACAACATATCAAAAGGATTATACACCATGACCAAGTGGGTTTCATCCCGGGTATGCAAGGATGGTTCAATACAAGAAAATCAATCAATGTAAAACACCACATAAACAGATTGAAAGAAAAAAATCACATGATAATCTCTATAGATGCAGAAAAAGCATTCGACAAAATACAACACTCTTTCCTCATAAAAACACTACAAAAGATAGGAATAGATGGAAACTTTCTGAATATGATAATGGGTATATATCAAAAACCCAAAGCTAACATCATTTTCAACGGTGAAATCCTAAAAGCCTTCCCTCTGAGATCAGGAGCTAGACAAGGATGCCACTATAACCACTCCTATTTAACATTGTCTTAGAAGTACTTGCACGAGCACTGAGACAAGAAAAGGACATAAAAGGCATCCAGATTGGAAAAGAAGAAGTAAAAATTTCATTATTTGCAGATGACATGATCCTATACATAGAAAGCCCTGAGAAATCGACAACAAGGTTTCTAGAACTTATAAAGGAGTTCAGTAATGTTGCAGGCTATAAGATCAATGCTCAAAAATCAGTAGCATTTCTATACACCAATAACGAGCAAACTGAAGACGAAATCAGGAAAAAAATACCATTTACAATAGTAAACAAAAGAATCAAATACCTAGGAATAAATTTAAGTAAAGATGTAAAGGACTTATATACAGAAAACTACACAACACTGTTAAAGGAAATCAAAGAAGACTTAAATAAATGGAAAAATATTCCCTGTTCATGGATAGGAAGACTAAACATCATCAAGATGTCTATCCTACCCAAACTAATCTACAGATTTAATGCAATCCCAATAAAAGTCAACACTGTATTTTTTAAGGAACTGGAAAAACTAACCACAAAACATATTCGGAGAGGCAAGAGGCCCTCAATTGCCAAAGACATATTGAAAAAGAAAAATGAAGTTGGAGGTATCACACTACCTGACTTTAAAACATACTACAAAGCTACAGTGATCAAAACTGCGTGGTATTGGCACAAGGATAGACCTACTGACCAATGGAACTGAATTGTGAGTTCTGACATAGATCCTCGCATATACAGTTATCTGATATTTGACAAGGCCATGAAGCCCACTCAGTTGGGAGAGAATGGCTTCTTTAAGAAGTGGTGCTTGGAGAACTGGATATCCATATCCAAAAGAATGAGAGAAGAATACCATCTCACACCTTATACAAAAATCAACTCAAGATGGATCAAAGATCTAAATATAAGAGCCAAAACCATAAAAACCTTGGAAGCAGGTTTTTATGTAGGGAAGCATCTACAGGACCTTGTAATAGGAAATGGTTTCATGAACTTCACAGCCAAAGCACGAGCAGCAAGAGAATAAATGGGATCTCATCAAAATTAAAAACTTCTGCACCTCAAAGGATGTTATTAAGAAAATTAAAAGGCAGCCTACCCAATGGGAGAAAATATTTGGCAACCATATATCTGATAGAAGCCTAATATCCTTCATATATAAAGAAATCCTACACCTTGAAAATAAAAGGACAAACAACCCATTTAAAAAATGGGCAAGTGACCTGAAAATAAACTTCTCCAAGGAAGAAATACAAATGGCTAAAAAGCACATGAATAAATGCTCAACATGGCTTGCTATCAGGGAAATGCAAATCAAAACTACAATGAGATACCATCTTACATCCATCAGAATGGCAGTTATTAAAAAAACAGGAGACACTAAATGTTGGAGAGGATGTGGAGGAATAGGAACCCTCATCCACTGCTGGTGGGACTGCAGTATGGTCCAGCCACTGTGGAGGACAGTTTGGCGGTTCCTCAGAAAACTAACAATAGATCTTCTGTATGATCCAGCAATTCCACTGCTGGCTATATACCCAGAAGAACTGAAGGCAAAGACACAAACAGATATATGCACACCAATGTTTATAGCGGCATTGTTCACCATTGCCAAAAGTTGGAATCAGCCCCGGTGCCTATCAACAGATGAATGGATAAGCAAAATGTGGTACATACATACAAAGGAATGTTACTCAGCTGTAAGAAGGAATAAAGTGCTAACACATGGAATAACGTGGATGAATCTTGAAGACCTTATGTTGAGTGAAGCAAGCCAGGCACTGAAGGATGAACAGTATATGACCTCACTGATCTGATCTGAACTGAGGAAAGTGAGCAGTCTCTGAGAACCATTGTCTGAAAGATAGGTTAACAAGGGAGAGTAAGAAAAGAGCAGGCTTTGAGCCATCACCCATATGGACATAATCTATGGTAAAGGGATAGAGTGTGGTTGCATGTTGGGGGATGGGGCAGATGAGTGGTGGTGTTCCTGGGTTTGGTGGTGCAGCGCTGGTGGGTGGGTGGATTAGGAAGGGCAGGTTCAAATTCCCAGGGCATGTAACTGTGAATCTTGACATTCCATGGGTCGGGATAGGTTGGTGTCATGTGCCCTGGGGGGCTGGGGGGAAGGGAACAGTCAAAATCTAATGGGGTGTTTTGTGGTCATGGGAAAAATTTTTCATTACCTTACAGTAATGGACACAGGACATGGTAAATATCATCAAAATTATTAAACTGTATCATCTAAATTGTAAACTATACTGTAAATCATTGACAATGTTTAGCTGCTGTATTTTGCTATCTGTATAACAGTTATAACAATGCTAACATCCAAAAAAAGGGGGGGGGTGTTTAATATCGGGTGGGGAAGGGGGAGTGGTTTAGTATCTGGAAGTCTCTGGTACTCTGTGTCTGACTTTGCTGTGACCTAAAACTTCTTTGAAAATTAAATGAAAATTTGGGAAACAATGGGGATTGAGAGGGGTAAGGTGTCATGGCACACCGGACATCCGATAACACAGTGATAAAAGGAAAAAAAAGAATATATATATATATATATTTAAAGGCATTTCTTTTGCTTTTTTCCCCATTTTTTGAATGTCCCAATCCGCTAATTATATTGTTTTGTTTTGTTTTTTTGTTTGATTATTTGTTTTTTTTCCTGAGTTTCCTTATGTTTGTCTCTCGCATGTAAGCTTATCATTGTTGATTCTTTTTCCTATTAAGTGTATTTGATTATTTTTTGGACTACATGTTCATGGAGGATTTGGATCACAGAAGGGTTACAATGGGTACTGCAGGGGATTATTGGTGGGGGGTGTCTGGGAGGGGGGATTCATGGGAGTTAGTTCATCTGAATATACATGAAAGATATACAAAATTGTTCAAAAGATCAAAAGATGGGGCATGGTCACGATGGGTGGACAATCACACAATAAATGAGGGAATCTGAATTCCTAGCCTCGAGAGCTCTACCACAGTCTCCAAGAGAGCAGCAATAGTCCTCTCAGTGCAGGGACAGTGTCTGTCAAAAGAGGATGACCCACTGATGAGTTCTTTTTATTGATGACTACCCTTGTGAGTCTTTGCTCTTGTAACTGAGACTTAGCTTGCTGTTGTGGGGTGCCTAAGGGTTACCACCTGAAAGCCTCCTTGTTGCTCAAATGTGGCCTCTCTCTAAGCCAAACTCAGCATATGAATGCATTACCTTCCCCCCAACGTGGGACATGACTCCTGGGGATAAGCCTCCCTGGCAACGACAGATTAATACCAAGTACCAATTGGCAACACAACTGGAAAAAGACCTTGAATAAAAGGGGCAAAAGGTAAAGACAAATGAGTTCAAGTGGCTAAGAGACTTCAAAGAGAGTCGGGAGGTCATCCCAGAGGCAACTCTTACGCACACCTCAGTAGGAGCTCATAGAACATCTAAGTGCCTATCACCCCACACAGAGGGGCTCCTGAGAACTCTGGAGACACTCAGGTCCTATATAAGGGGGGATAACCCCAGAGACTGATACCTTCTCAGTGGGCTTTATTTTGGAATCTGTGCTCCTGAGAGTGACAGAATTGGACTCAAATAAGTCCTCCCTGCACAGGGTTCATCAGTCCCTTCTATTCAAACCTATATGTGATGCTGGAGTTTCTAGGTATACTTCCAGAGACTGGAGCCTCTGGCCTACCTATGTGCCAGGTGTGCGTGGAATCTCGGTGGAGCTGCAACTCCTACCCTACAGCTCAATGGACTCATCCAAGTCACCTGGCAAGGAGACAATGATGGGCAATGGCCAGCCCAGGGAATGGAGACGGCCTGCATCTGCAGGCAGGATCATCCCACCCACCATATCCATGGGATATAAGCCCTCTCTCACTTGGAGGTGAAGTGGACATCACCATCCCAGTCCCCTCAGGATTGGGGGAAGAACTATGGACTAGAGTGGACTTGATGGTATTCTGTTGTACACATATGGTGATTCTAGCAATGGAAGAAATTTTAACAATGAGGTGGAGCCAGTGGCCACTTGACACTTTCGGGGCAGGGAGGGGATGTGCAGTTGAAATACAGGGGCTTCCTTAGGATTTGGAGGTTGTCCGGAGTACCGTTGTGGCAACGGATGTAGGCCATTTTAAATCAGCACACACCACTCAGAACTGTGTGGGAGAGAGTTTGGTCTACGATATGAACTGTGGTCTATGGTTGGTGGCAAGGCCCCAGGATGTGTAAGTCCATTGAGGGTGGTGGGCCACACTTATGGGAGATGTTGGTGTGGGATGTGGTGGGAGGTGTGGGAGGTGGGCAACATGGGAATCCCGGTGGGTTCCGTGTAATATTTTAGGTAATCTAAGCACCTCTTAAAATATATTTATATATATATATATAAATAACATTTTTGTAAGCAAATGCACATAGATGCATATATATTTATATATCACTTTACAAATATTGGTATGTATTGTGAAAATTTTGATTTTTACCCACAATAAAAAATCAATCAATCAAAAAAAAAAAAAAAAAAAACACCTTACATTAAAGTTCTGTTTATCTCATTACCTACTACCCAATATATCATGTTTGGCATTCAAAAAAAATTATGACATGCTGCAAGATGGTAGACTAGGGAGCTAGCTCTAGGATACAGGTTGTCCTCTAAAGCAGCTAGTAAAGTGCCATAAACTGTCTGAAACTACTGTTTGGGAACTCTAGAGACCAGAGGAATGCTGTACACCATCCAGGGAAGATCAGAAGGAAGAGACTGATAAATTGCAGTGAAGTTCTGTGAGTAGAACTTTCCATGCTGTGGAGGCTGGTGTCCAGCCTCCACTGGCATGGTAGGCTGCATGGAAATGTAAGTCGTCTTTCCCAAGACTGGAAGAGGAGAACACAGCTGGGAACCAAGTGCAGCTTTTCATTAGAAAATTTAGATTTCTGGGATCCAGCTCCAACACTAGCTACAGTTAAAACCCATTAAGGACAAAAAAACAAAACAAAAACCTAGCCTGGAAGCCTCTGTCTCAACCCTGACCTCTGCAGGGGAGGAAGTGGAGCTGAAGTAGAGACACAGTAACTTCTCAGTGCTTGCAAGCTAAGGGGAGCACACAGCTAGGCGCCGACTGTGGCTTTTGATTACCGAATTCAGGTTGCTGGGCTCCAGCACCAAGTTCAGCCTCAGTTTCAATCCAACCAGGACAAAAAGCAGCCAGCATCCTCTGTCTCAACCCTACCCCCAGGAGGAGAGGAAGCTCTGCCAATTTAAAGACACAGTAACTTCTCAGGGTGGTGTGGGAACAGATTGCTGAAGGGCAGTTCTTCCCCAAGAAAACGGAGTCTGGTATGGCCCAGCACAGTTGGTGGCTTTAGAATTGAGAATTCAGATCCCTGTGTCTGAGATCTGTGCAACAGTTTCAACCTACTCTGGCCAAAAGAGGCTAGCAGTCTCGGCCTCAACCATGACCCCAGCAGGGGTAGAGTAGGTTGTGAATTAAAAATGCTGTACCACTTTAGGGCTGTGGGGAAGAGCGCTGTCTGCTGGTCAGGCCTGGAAAGCACAGACTCTGGGAGCCATCGAAGAGAAGATGGGCATCATTCTGGGTCTCCTCCCCAGGACACATTTGAACTGATCTACACCCTGTTTTGAACGGGAAAAATTGACTTGGGATAGTCCTCTCAGAGAGACCTTCCTCACTGAATTATCCCGCCAGGTAAAAGCAGCTAGAGATAATGAAAGGAATGTTAAAAATCTATAGAGGCAAATCAAAAGCAAACTGAACAGATAGGCATTCCCAGAGGAAAAATAGGGGAAAGGAGGCTTTCTCCTCGAGGTGAACAATTGCATGGATATTGCAATTATAAAAATCGCACTGTATATCCAGGGCAAGAATCAGACAAATAAGAGCTGGAAAAGTGTGATCAGTTAAACACGAGCTGTACTAAAAGTCTAGAATAAGTTGTACCAAGTGTCAAAAAAGAGCTTTAACACAAAGCCAATCGACAAGAAAGCCCTAAACAAAAGACAGAAACTGAACACCAGAATAAACATGTCAAGAAAATCAGATGCCTAGACACCTGCAAAAAATTATATGCCATACTAAGAAACAGGGAGATATGGCCCAGTCAAAAGAAAAAAATTCAGACAAGACACAGAATTTGAAACAATGATGTTCAAGCAAATGTCCTAAATCTATTAAAGGAGATGAAAGAAAAGAGATAAAGGGTAATGAGAAGACACTGGGAGGGCAGAAAGAAGAATTTGAAAGCCTGCAAAGAAAAAGAAAATAACTAATGTGAATGAAGGTCACAATAGATAAGATTAAAAATACATTAGAAGCATACAGCAGATGACTCAAACTGTCATAAAAAAGGATTAGTCCGTTAGAAGACAGGGCATCTGAAATTGAATGGACAGAAAAATGGATACATAAAAGATTTGAAAAATTGAGCGGGGCCTCAGGTAATTGAATGAAAGCATGAAGTGCACAAACATACATGTAATGAGTGTCACAGAGGAGAAGAGAAGGGAAAAGGGGCAGAAACAATACTTCAGGAAGTAAGGGACAAAAATTTCCAAATTCTAATGAAAAACATAGATATCCATGTCCAATAAGTGCAACAAACTCCAAAAAGAATAAATCCAAATAGATCCCTCTGAGACACATACTAATAAGAATGTAAAATGCCAAAGATAAAGAAAATTCTGAACGCAGCAAGAGAAAAGTGATTCATCACATACAGGGGATGCACAATTCGTTTAAGTGCTGATTTCACTCAGAAACCATCGAGGCAAGAAGGCAGTGGTATGATATATTTAAGGTACTGAAAGAGAAAAACTTCTAGACAAAAATTATTTATCTGGCAAAACTTTCCTTCAAAAATGAGGGTCATTTTAAAACATTCACAGAAAAACAGATACCACGAGACTTCGTTAACTTGAGACCTGCCATACAGGAGATACTAAAGGGAGTTCTGTGGGCTGAAAGGAAAAGGAAGGAGAGAGAGCTTGGAGAAATGAAGATTATTAGTAAGGGTAAACTAAAAGCATAAAAAAGAGACAAAAATAAGATATGACATATGAAAAACAATGGATAAAATGATTTAAGTAAGTACTGCCTTTAGAATAATAACATTGAATGTCAATGGATCCAACTGCTCATTCAAAAGACACAGACTGGAAGAATGGATGTAAAAATATTTACCATCTATACTCTGCCTACAAGAAACGCAACTTAGACCCAAAAATGCAAATAGGTTGAAGGTGAAAAGTTGGAAGAAGATATTCTATTCAAACAGTAACCAGAAAATAGCTAGGGTAGCTATACTAATATCAGACAATATAGGCTTTAAATACAAAACTGTTAAAAGAAACAAAGATGAACATTGTATACTAATAAAAGGGACAATCCACCAAGAAGAAATATAAATCAATATTTATGAAGTAACCAGGGTGCCCCAAAATACATGAAGAAAACATTGGCAAAAGTGAAGGGAAAAATAGATGTCTCCATGATAATAGAGACTTCAGTGAACCACTTTCATCAATAGATAGACCACAAAGACAGAGAATCAATAAGAAAACAGAAAACTTGAATAATATGATAAATGAACTAGACCTAACAGATATATACAGAATATTACACCTTAAAATGGCAGGATACACATTCTTTTCAAGTGCTCATGGATCATTCTCCAAGTTGTTGTGACACAAAATAGGTCTCAATCAATTTAAGAAAATTTAAATTATACAAAACACTTTTTCTGATCATAATGGAATGAAGCTGAAAATCAATAACGGGTTGAGAACTGGAAAAATCACTAATATATACGGAGGCTAAGCAACACTCTTAAACAATCAGTTGGTCAAAGAAGAAATTGAAAGGAATATCAGTAAATATGATGAGTGAAAACATAAGTACAACTTATCAAAACTTATGGGATACAGTGAAAACAGTGCTGACAGGGAAGTTTATATCCTTAGATGCCTATACTAAAAAAGAAGAAAGCACTATAATTGAAGACATAATTTGCAAACCAGGAGGAACTAGAAAAAGAACAGCAAACTAACCACAAACCAAGAAGAGGGGAAGGAAATAAAAAATATTAGAACAGAGAAAAATGAAACTGAAAATATAAAACAATAGAGAGAACCACCAAAACCAAAAGTTGGTTCTTTGAAAGAGTCAGTAAAATCAACAAATCCATAGCTAGAGTAACAAAGAAAAGAATAGAGTAGACACAAATAAATAAAATCAGAAATGAGACATTATTACTGATCTCACAGAAATGAAAAGATCATAAGAAGATACAATAAAAATCTGTATGCCAACAAATTAGACAACCTAGATGAAATAGAAAATTTCCTGGAAACAAACTACACTGACTCTAGAAGAAATAGAAGACCTCAACAAACCAATCACAAGTACTAATACTGAAGTAATCATCACAAATATCCCAACAAAGGGAAGCCCTGGACCAGATGGATTCACAGAAGAATTCTTGCAATTATTCCATGAAAAATTAATACCAATATCCTGTTCAAACACTTCCAAAAAATTGAGGAGGAGGGAATACTACTTAACTCATTCGAGGCCAACATAATCCTAATACCAAATCCAGAAAAAGATACCAGAAGAAAAGAATATTACAGACCAGTTTCTCTAATAAATATAAATGCAAAAATCCTCAAGAAAATACATGCAAATAGAATAAAACAGACATTAAAAGAATTATAACCCATGATAAAGTGGGATTTTTTTCCAGGCATGCAAGGGTGGTTCAACACAAGAAAATCAATTGATGTTTTACACCACATTAATAAATCGAAGGGGCAAAACCACATGATCATTTTAATTGATGCAGAAAAGGTCATTGACAAAATCCAGCATCCTTTCTTGATAAAAAACTCTTTGAAAGATTGACTAGAAGGAAATTTCCTCAACATGATAAGGGCATATATGGAAAAACTACAGGTAACATCTTACTCAATGATGAAAGAATGAAAGTTTTCCCTCTAAGATCTGGAACAAGGCAAGGATCCACACTGTCACAGCTCTTATTCAACATTATGCTAGAAGTTCTAGCTAGAGAAATTAGACAAGAAAAAGAAATAACATGCATCCAAATTGGAAAAGAGGAAGTAAAACTTTCACTATTCGCAGAAGACATGATCGTATATTTAGAAAATTCAGCAATATCTGTGACAAAACAACTAGAGCTAATAAATGAGTTCAGCAAAGTGGCACATCAACACGCAAAAATCTGTAATGTTTCTATACACTAGTAATGAGAAGTCTGAGGAAGACCTCAATAAAACAATTCCATTTACCATAGCAACTAAAAGAATCAAATATTAGGAAACAATTTAACCAGGGATGTGAAATGACCTGCACACAGAAAACTAAAAATCATTGCTTAAATAAATCAAAGAAGACCTAAATATATGGAAGGGCATTCCGTGTATATGGATTGGAAGGCTAAATAGCATGAAGATGTCAATTCTACACAAAATAGTTTACAGATTCAATACAATACAATCAAAATTCCAACAGCCTACTTTGCAGAAGTGGAAAAGCCAATTATTAAATGTATTTGGAAGAGAAAGGGGCTTCAAATAATGAAAAAGAAGAATGAGGTGGGAGGGCTCACATGTCTTGGTATTAAATGCATATTACAAAGTTACAGTGTTCAAAATAGCATGGTTACTGGCATAACGATAGATATATCAATCAATGGAATCAAATTGAGAATTCAGAAATAAACCACTACATTTATGATCAATTGATTTTTTTAAAAATTTGTAATCAATTTTATTGAAACATATTCATAAACCATACAATTCATCTAAAGTGTACAGCTTTTGGTATAATCACAGAGTGGTGCATTCATCACTTCAACCAATAGTAGAGCATTTCATTACTCCAAAAAAAAAAAAAAGAAAGAAAGAAAGAAAAACAAACAACCTCAAAAAAAACCATACCCCTTAGAAGTAACTTCTCAATCTCTCTATCTGTCCCCTGCCATATATAACTGCTAATCTATTTCTGTTTCTGTAATTTATTTTTATTTGCATTTTGCATAGAAGGAGTCAAACGGAATGTAGTACTTTTCGTCTAGTTTATGTCACTTAGCATGCTGACTTTTTTTTTTATTTTTACCATTTGTGGAAGAGTATTAATAAATTACTATACACTACTGTCCATAGTGTGTTTTGTTTGTATTTTTGCCCAAATATCACCCAAATACAACCTCGTGTAACATTAATGTACATTTGTTCTGTTCAGAGAAAATCATTTTTCTATATGCAATATTAACCATTTTATACCAGAGGGTACGCTATGCTATACAGTCCTATGTTTCATTTTTTAGCTTTCTTTCTGGTGATATACATGTCTTTAGACATTCCCTTTCAAACACAGTCATACCCATATATTAGCACTGCTAATTACAAACCTTATGTTGTGCTTTCTCCATTTCTATTCATTTCCAAACATTTAAAAATTACCTTTATAACAATTCTGCACAGATAAACCACATTCTATTTTCTCATGACTTATATTCTAGCTATTAATTCCATGAGATTGCTCATTATATTTAGATCAGAATAGCAAAATCATACAATATTTGTCCTTTTGTGTCTGGCTTGCTTGACTCAATACATTGTCCTCCAGGTTCATCCATGTTGTCATATGCTTCACGACTTCATTGCTCCTTAAACAGCTGAATAATGAATGTTCCATCATGAGTATATAACACAGTTTGTTTATTCATTCATCAGTTCATGGGCACTTGTGTTGTTTCCATCTTTGGGCAATTGTAAATAATGCTGCTATGATCATCAGTGTGCAGATGTCTGTTCACGAACCTGCTCTCAGTTTTTCTGGGTATATACCTAGTAGAGGTATTGCTGGGTCACGTCGCAGATATATATCAAACTTCCTTAGTAACCTCCAAACAGACTTCCACATTCCATTCTACATCCCCACCAAGAGTGAATAAGCATTCCTATTACTCCACATCCTCTCCAACACTTGCATGTTTTCTGGTTTATTTTAAGACTGGCCATTCTAGTGAGTGTGAAATGATATCTCATTGTAGCTTTTAATTGCATTTTCCTAATAGCAATTGATGTTAAACATTTTTTCATGTGTATTTCTGCCTTAGAAAAATTTCTATTCGGGTCTTTTGCCCATTTTCAAATCCCCCCTCCCGAGATGGCTCCCTCATCTGTCTGCTCATTGTTTCTGCTCGCTGCTTGTGCTCATTGTCTTCTTTTTGTGTCCACTCATTGTCTGCTCATTGTCTGTTCATCTTCTTTAGGAGGCACCAGGAACTGAATCCAGGACCTCCTATGTGGGAGGCGGGGGCCCAACCACTTGAGCCACATCAGCTCCCTGCTCATTATGTCTACTTCTTTGTCTACTCATTGTGTCTGTTCATTGTGTCTGTTCATTGTCTGCTCATTGTGTCTGCTCGTCTTTTTTAGGGGGCACCGGAAACTTAACTGGGACCTCCCATGTGGCAGGCAGGCACACAAATGTTTGAGCCACATCCGCTCCCTTTTGCCCATTTTTTAATTCGGTTTTTTGTTTTTTTTTATTGTTGAGCTGTAAGATCTCTTTATATATTATGGATATTCAACCATTGTCAGATGTGTAATTTCCAAATATTTTCTCCCATTGAGTAGACTGCCATTTTACCCTCTTCATAAAGTTATTAGAAGTACAAAAGTGTATAATTTTGAGGTGGCTCCATTTATCTATTTTTTCTTTCATTGCTCACGCTTTGGGTATAAGGTTTAAGAGATCCCCACCTACCAAAATATCTTGAAGTTTTTTCCTTACATTATCTTCTAGGAGTTTTATGGTCCTGGCTTTTTATGTTTAGGTCTTTGATCCATTTTGAGTTGATTCTTGAATAGGGAGTGAGATAGGGGTCATCTTTCATTCTTTTGGTTTAGATAACTATTTCTCCCAGCACTATCTGTTGAAGAGACTCTTTCTCTGTAAAGAGGACTTGGTAGGCTTATCAAAAATCAGTTGACCATAGAAGTATGGGCCTATTTCTGAACTCTTAATTCGATTCCATTTATCAATGTGTCTATCTTTGTGCTAATACCATGCTGCTTTAACACTATAACTTTATAATATGCTTAAAGGTCAGGAAATGTGAGCGGTCCAAATTCAACCTTCTTTTTAAGGATGCTTTTGGCTATTTGGGACCACTTTCCCTTTCAAATAAATTTGGTAATGGACTTTATTTCTGTAAAGGAGGCTGTTGGAATTTTGATGGAGATTATGTTGCAGCTATAAATAAATTTGGGTAGAACTGACATCTTAATGATATTTAGTATTCCAATCCATGAACGTAAAATGTCCTTCCATTTGCTTAGGTCTTCTTTGATTTCTTTTAGCAGCGTTTCATTGTTTTTTAAAAAAATATAGATCCTTGACATTCCTGGTTGAATTGATTCCTAGATATTTGAGTCTTTTTGTTGCTATTGTAAATTGAAGTTTTCTTCTTGGTTTCCTCCTCAGATTGTTCATTACTAGTGTATAGAAGCACTACTGATTTTTGCATTTTGATCTTGTATCCCACCACTTTGGTGAACTCATTTATTAACTCTAATAGTTTTGTTATAGATCTTTCAAAATTTTCTAAATATAGGATCATGCATATGTCAATAGTGAGAGAATTATGTTCTGTTTTTTAATCTGAATGTCTTTTATTTCTTTTTCTTGCTTAATTGCTCTACCTAGAACTTCCAGCACAATGTTGAATAACAGTAGTGACACTGGACATCCTTATCTTATTCCCAATCTTAGAGGGGACAATTTCAAGATTTCCCCATTGAATACGACGTTGGCTGTGCGTTTTTCATATATGTCCTTTATCATGTTGAAGAAATTTCCTTCTCTTCCTATATTTCTAAGTGATTTTATGACAAAAGGATACTGGATTTTGTCAAATACTTTTTCTGCATCAATCAAGACGATCATGTTTCTTTTTCCTTTAATTTGTTCATGTGGTGAATTACATTGATTGATTTTCTTGTGTTGAACCACTCTTGCATACCAGGACTAAAACCCACATGATCATGGTTTATAATTCTTTTAATATGCTGTTGGATTTGATTTGCAAATATTTTCTTGAGAATTTTTGCATCTTTGATCATTAGAGAGATTGACCTTTAACTTACTTTTCTTGTAGTATATTTACCTGGCTTTGGTATTAGGGTAATGTTGCCTTTATAAAACATGTTGGAAGTTTTATGAAGAATTGGTATGAATTCTTTTTTGGAAGTGTTTAAAAAGAATTGGTACTAATTCTTCTCAAAACGTTTTCTAGAATTCACCTGTGAAACCATCTGGTTCTAGACTTCTCTTTGTTGGAAGATTTTTGATGACTGATTCAATCTCTTTACTTGTGATTGGTTTGTTGAATTACTGTATTTCTTGTAAAGTCAATGAAGGTGGTTTGTGCATTTCTAGGAATTTGTCCATTTCATCGAGGTTGTCTAATTTGTTGGCATACACTTTCTCATAATATTCACTTATAATGCTTTTACTTTCTGTGGGATTTGTCATAATGTACTCCCTTTCTTTCCTGGTTTTATTTATTTGCACCTTCTTTCTTTTTTTCATAGTTAATCTTGCTAAGGGTTTGTCAATTTTATTTATCTTCTCAAAGAACCAGCATTTGGTTGTGTTGATTTTCTCAATTTTTTTATTATCAATTTTATTTACTTCCACTCTAATCTTTGATATTTCTTCCTTTCTGCTTGCTTTGGGTTTGGTTTTCTGTTCTTTTTCTAGTTCCTCCAGGTGTACAGTTAGTTCATAGATTTTAGGCTCTTTCTTATTTTTTAATATATGTATTTAGGACTATAAATATCCCTCTCAGCACTGCCTTTGCTCTATTCCATTAGTTTTGATAAGTTGTGTTCTCATTTTTATTTGTCTTGAGATATTAACCAATTTTTCCTGCAATTTCATCTCTGATATACTGATTTTTTAGGAGTATGTTGTTTATGCTCCATATATTTGTGAACTTTACCCCTTCCCAGCCTATTTTTGAGTTCCAGCTTAATGCCATCATGGTCAGAGAAGATGCTTTGTACAATTTCAATCTTTTTATATTTATTGAGACCTGCTTTGTGATACAATATATTGTCTATCCTGGAGAAAGACCCATGAGCACTTGAGAAGGATAAATAAACTGCTGATTTGGGGTGCAATGTTCTATATATGTCTGTAAGGTCCAGCTCGTTTATATTTCTCAAGTCCTCTCTTTTTTCTTTTTTACCTTCTGTCTAGTTTTTCCATCTGCTGATATGAGTGGTGTGTTGAAGTCTCCAACTATTATTGTAAAGATGTCTCTTTCTCTTTTCAGTTTTTCCAGAGTTTTCTGCATGTAATTTGGGGCACCCTGGTTAGGTGCATACATATTTATGGATTAAGCCTGGTGGCTTATCCACTTTATTAATATATAATGGCCTTCTGTATCTCATAACTTTTTACATTTAAAGTCTGTTTTGTCTGACACCAGTATAGCTCCCCCTACTCTCTTTTGGTTACTGTTAGCAAGAAATACCTTTTACCAACCTTTCACTTTCAGCCTATTTGCATCATTGGGGCTAAGGTTAGTCTCCCCTGCATACAGCATATGGATGGCCATGGTTTTTTAATCCATTCTGTCAGCATATGTCTTTTTTTTGTAGGAAGTAATGGGGATTGAACCCAGGACCTTGTATGTGGGGTGCAGATGCTCAACCATTGAGCTACATCTGCTCCCTGGCTTATGTCTTTTGATTGTGGATTTTAATCTTCTTCTTACAGCTAAATAGTAGGCCATCATATGTATATACCACATATTTTATCCATTCATTGGTTGATGGGCAGTTGGGTTGTTTCCATCTTTTAGCAATTGTGAATAATGCCACCATGAACATTGGTATGAAAATATCTGTTTTCATTCTTGCCTTCAGTTCTTCTGAATATATTCCTAGTAGTGGGATTGCTGGATAATATAACAGTTCTATATTTAGTCTCCTTAGGAACCATCAAACTGTCCTCCATGGATGCTGCACCATTTTACATTCCCAACAACAGGGCAGTAAGTAGTGTTCCCATTTCTCCACATCCTATCCTACACTTGTAGTTTTGCACCCTTTTATTAATGGCCATTATATAAGGCATGAAATGATATCTCATTGTGGTTTTGATCTGCATTTCCCTAATAATTAGTGATATTGAGCATCTTTTCATGTGCTTTTTGGCAATTTGTATTTCCTCCTTGGAAAAATGTATATTCAAGTATTTTCCCATTTTTAAATTGGCAACTAAGTGAGAACACAATATATCAAAACTTATGAGATACAGGAAAGGAAGTGCTGAGAGGGAAATTTATAGCCCTCTATAGGGCTTTTAAAAAGAAGAGCTAAAATCAAAGACTTAATTTCCCACCTGGAGTAACTAGAAAAAGAACAGAAAACTAATTCCAAAGCAAGCAGAAGGAAAGAAATAACGAAGACTAAAGCAGAAGAAACTGAAATTGCCAGGAGTCATGTCCCTGAGCCCTGAATCTCAACAGAGAAGCCACACCTACTGTCCAGTTCATTGGACTCACCCAGGACAACTAACAAGGAGATGATGATGGACAACACCCATTCCAAGGAACAGAGTGTCTGCAACTGCAAGCAAGATAGTTCCATCCATTCTGCCCCATAGGATCTAAGCCGCCTCTCAATTAGAAACAGAGTGGACGTCACCATCCCAAAACCCTCAAGATTGGGAGATGAACAATGGACTAAAGTAGACTTATTATTACTCTATTATAGATTTATTATTATTCTAACAATGGAAGAACTTTTATCATTGATATAAAAGCAGTGGCCACCAGAGGTTTTGAAGGGAGGGAAAGGGAAGAATAGGTGTAACATGGGGGAATTTTCAGGACATTGGAATTGTCCTGCATGACAATACAATGACAGATACAGGCCATTACACATTTTGTCATAACCTATAAAATTGTGCGGGGCAGAGTGTGAACTATAATGGAAACTAGGGTCCATGGTTAGTAGCAATGCTTCAATATGTGTTCATCAATTGTAACAAATGTACCACACTAATGAAGGATGTTGTTAATGTGGGAAACTGTGGGAGGGTGAGGAGGTGGGGCATATGGGAATCCTCTATATTTTTATGCAACATTTATGTAATCTAAAGCTTCTTAAAAAATAAAAAAATATTAAAAATAAGATTGACAAAAATAGAGAGAAATAAGAAAACCAAAATTTGGTTCTTTGAGATGATCAACAAAATGGATACACCCTTAGTTAGACCAACAAAAAAAAAGAGAGAAGATGCAAATAAATAAAATCAGAAATGAGAGGGGGACATTACCACTGACACCGCAGAAATAAATGAGATTCTAAGAGAATACTGTGAACCATTGTGCACCAACAAACTAGACAACATAGATGAAGTGGACAAACTCTTAGAAATATCTAAACAGCACACTGACACTAGAAGAAATAGAAGATCTCAACAAAGCAGTCACAAGTAATGAGATTGAAACAGTCATCAAAAACCTCCAAGCATTATAGTTAAGAATACAAATATAAGAATGTTCTTTCAGTATCTATAGCAAAGTTATATCACTAGTACAGGGTGTTGATAGTGGGGTGATATAAGGATAAGATGCTCCTAAAACATAATTCTATGGGATATGACTGGGTTCATATTGTTATAGGTAAGTTTTCTCAATAAAGAGGGGCCCAAAAAGCAGCTAATAAAATATTAATCTTCCATCCTAGTGAAGCCCTGCTACTTTCTCAAATAAAATGGCTAAAATCTCTGGGATATATAAGCTGTGCCTAAGAAAAGAAAACTGGCCTATAAGCCAAGTCCTTGATCTTAATGCCTGTACTTAAGAAACTTATTCATGTAAAAATGAAACTTAGTCTAATTATAATTAATAATTATAATTCAGAGTTGCCTCCTGAAAACCTCCTTGATACTCAAATGTGGCCTCTCTCTAAGCCAAAACTCTTCAAATATACTCACTACTTTCCCCCTTATCCCACGACATGGGATATCCAGGGAAGCACCTCTCTGGCACTGAGGGATTATTACCAAACATTAATCAGCAATGCATGACTTTACGTAATATATTTGTATATTTTACACAACATATTTTTGCAAACCCCAGGAGTTTACACAATATATTTAGTTCATAATAGCACAATCATGAAGTATTTGTCCTTTTGTGTCTGGCTTGCTTCACTAAACATAATGTCCTCCAAGTTCATACATGTTGTCTTATGCTTCATGACTTCATTTCTTCTTACCACTGCATAATATTCCATACTGTGTATACACCACAATTTGTTTATTCCTTCATCAGTGGACACCTGGGTTGTTTTCAACTTTCGAAAATCATGAATAGTGCCATTATGAACATTGGAGTGCAAATGATTATTCATGTCACTCTTCTCATTTCTTCTGGGTATATACTTAGTAATGGTATTGCCAGGTCACATGGCAAGTCTCTATTCAACTTCCATAGGATCAGCCAAACAGTCCTTCACAGTGGTTGAACCATTCTACATTCCCACCAACAGTGAATAAGCATTCCTTCCTCTCCACATCCTCTCCAACATTTACAGATTTCTGACTTTTTAATAGTGGCCTGTATAATAGGTGTGAAATGATATCTTATTGTAGTTTTGATTTGCATTTCCCTAATCGCTAGTGATGTTGAACATTTTTCATGTGTTGATTCGCCATTTGTATTTCTTCTTTAGACAATTGGCTTTTTTTTTTTTCCAATTCTTTTGCTCATTTTTTTTAATGGGGTAGTTTTGTTTTTTTTTTAACTGTTGAGTTCTATGATCTCTTTATATATCATACATATTAAACCTATATCAGATATGTGATTGCCAAATATTTTCTCCCATTGAGTCAGTGGCATTTTCACCCTTCTGACAAAGTCCTTTGAGATGCAAAAGTTGTGAATTTTGAGGAGGTTCCATTTATCTATTTTTTCTCTTTTGTTGCCCGTGCTTTGGGTGTAAGGTTTAAGAAACTACTGCCTACCACAAAATCTTGAAGATGTTTTCCTACATTTTCTTCTAGGACTTTTATGGTTGTTAGATTTATATTTAGGTCCTTGATCCATTTTGAGTTAATTTTTGTATAAGGTTTGAGATAGGGGTCCTCTTTCTTTCTTTTGGATATGTATATCCAATTCTCCCAGCAGCATTTGTTGAATAGACTATTCTGGGCCAGCTGGGAGGGTTTGACAGCCTTGTGAAAAATCACTTGAGTGTAGATGTAAGGGTCTATTTTGGAGTTCTCAATTTGTTTCCATTGGTCAATCTGTCTGCCCTTATGCCACTACCATGCTTTTCCACCACTGTAACTAAGTACTATTCTTTAAAGTCAGGAAGTGAGAGTCTTCCCCTTCGTTTTTCCTTTTAAAGATATTTTTGGCTATTCAGGATCCCTTATCCTTCAAAATAAATTTGATAATTGGCTTTTCCATTTCTGCAAAAAAGGCTGTTAGCCTTATTATTGGGATTGGGTAGAATCTGTATATCAGTTTGGGTAGAATTGAAATCTTAACGACATTTAGTCTTACAATCCATGAACACAGATTGTCCTTCCATTTATTTAAGTCTTCTTCATTTTATTTAGCAATGTTTTATAGTTTTCTGAATATAGGAACTTTATGAGCTTGGTTAAGGAAATTACTAATTATTTGATTCTTTTGCTTGCTATTATAAATGGGTTTTTTTCTAATTTCCTCCTTAGATTACACATCAGTACTGTATATAAACGCTATTGATCTTGTATCCCTCCACTTTGCTGAATTTATCTATAAATTCTAGGAGCTTTGTTGTAGATTTTTCAGGATTGTCTATATATAGGATGATATCATCAGTGAATAGTGCACATTTGACTTCTTACTTTCCTATTTGGGTGCCTTTTATTTCTTTATCTACCCCAATTGCTCTAGCTAGAAATTCTAAGACAATATTTTTATAACAGTGGTGACAATGGGCATCCTTGTCTTTTTCCTGATCTCAGTGGGAAAACGTTCAGTATTTAACATTGAGCACAATGATATTTGTAAGTTTTTCATATATGCAATTTAACATACTGAGAAAGCCTCCTTCTATTCCTATTATTTGGAGTGTATTTATCAAGAAAGGGTGCTGTATTTTATCAAATGCTTTTTCTGCATCAATTGAGAGGATCATGTAATTTTTCTTCTTCAATTTATCAATGTATTTTGTTACTCTAACTGATTTTCTTGTGTTGAACCACTCTTGCATACCCATGATAAAATCCACTTGTTAGTGGTGTATAATTCTTTTAGTGTGCTTTTGGATTTGGTTTGCAAGTACTTTGTTGAGGATTTTTGCATCTATATTGATTAGAGAAATTGGTGTGTAATTTTCTTTTTTTCGTAGTATATTTATCTGGTTTTGGTATTAGCATGATGTTGGCTTCATAGAATGAGCTTGGTAGCATTCTTTCCTGTTCAATTTTTTGGAAGAACTTGACAAAGAATGGTATTAGATCATCTTTGAATGACTCATAGAATTGACCTGTGATGCCATCTGGTCCTGGGCTTTTCATCTTTGGGAGGTTTTTGATGACTGTTTCAATCTCTTCACTTGTGATTGGTTTGTTGAGGTCTTTTATTTATTCTAGGGTCAGTATAGGTGGTTTGTGTCTTTGTGGGAATTTGTCCATCTTTTCTACATTGTCTAATTTTTTGGCATATAGTTCTTCATAGTATCTTTTTATTATCTCTTTTAGTTCTGCAGGGTCAGTGGTAAAGTCCCCCCTCTCATTTCTGATTTTATTTGCATCTTCTCCATTTTTTATTTATCAATCTAGCTAAGGTCTTGTCGATTTTGTTGATAGTCTCAAAGAACCATTTGGTTTTGTTGATTCTCTCTATTGCTTTTTGTTCTCGATTTCATCTATTTCTGCACTGATAGTTTCCATTTCTTTCTTTAGGCTTGGTTTGTGATTAGATTGTTATCTTTTTTTCTAGTTCCTCCAGGTGTGCAGTTACACCTTCAATTTTAGCTCTTTCTACTTTTTTAATGTAATTATTGAAGACTATAAATTTTCCTCTGAGCACAATCTTTGTGGTGTCCCATTGGTTTTGACATGTTGTGTTCTCATTTTAATGCATCTCAAGATATTTGCTGAATTCTCTTGCAATTTCTTCTTTGATTCACTCATTATTTAAGAGTGCATTTTCAAATCTGCATATATTTATGAATTTTCCCTTTTAATATACATTATTTATTTCCATCTTCATTCTGTTATGGTCAGAGTAAGTATTTTGTATAAATTCAGTCTTTTTCAATTGATTGAGATTTCTCATGTGACTTAACATATGGTCTATCCTGGAGAAGAATCCATAAGTACTTGCAAAGAATGTATATCTTGCTGTTTGGGGGGTACAATGTTCTATAAATGTCTCTTAGGTCTAGTTCATTTATCATATTATTTAAGATGTCTGTTCCTTTATTCTTCCTCTGTTCACATTTCTATCCAATACTGAGAGTGGTGTATTGAATTCTTCATCTATTATTGTACAGACATCTATTTCTCCCTTCAGTTTTGCTAGTGTGTGCCTCATGTTTCTAGGGACACTGAGTTTGGGTGTATAAATATTTAGTATAATTATTTCTTCTTGGTGAATTACCCCTTTTATTAATATATAATGACCTTCTTCATCCCTTACAATAGTTTTGCATTTAAAATATATTTTGTCCGTTATTAGTATCGCTACTCCAGCTCTTTTGTGGCTGCTATTTGCATGGGTTATCTTCTTCCAAACTTTCAGTTTTAATTGCTTGTGCCCTTACATCTAAGGTGAGTCTCTTGTAGACAGCATAGAGATGGCTCATATTTTTTATCCATTCTATCAGTCTATGTCTTTTGTTTGAGGAGTTCAAGCCATTAACATTCAATATTATTGCTAAAGGCATTACTTACTTCATCTTTTTGTCCTTTGGCTTTCTGTTGCATATCTTACTATTGTCTGTGTTTTCATCCTTTAATTTACTCTTCTTAATAATCTTCATTTCTACACTCTTCTCCAATCTCTTGCCCTTGTTTTATTTCATTCAGGCTGCAGCACTCCCTTTAGTATCTCTTGTAATTCTGGTCTTTGGTAACATACTGTATCAGGTTTTTTTTGGCTGTGAAGATTTTGAACTCATCCTCATTTTTGAAGGACAGTTTTGCCAGATACAGAAATTTTGTCTTGCACTGTTTCTCTTCAGTGCCTAAAATATATCATACCACTTTCTTCTCGCTTCCATCATTTCTGAGGAGAGGTCAGTTTTTAATCTTATCAAGGTTCCCTTGTTTGTAATACTTTGTTTTTCTCTTGTTCCTTTCAGAATCCTCTCTTTATCTCTGATATTTGTAATTCTGAATAGTTTGCTTTTATTCTGTCTGGGGTGTGCTGTCCTTCTTGGATATTGATATTTATGTCTTTCATAAGGGTTGGGAAGTTTCCAGCCATTATTTCCTCAAATGTTCTTTCTGCCCCTTTTCCATTGTCTTCTTCTTCTGGGACATGAATAACATATATGCTTGTGTGTTTTGTGTTGCCATTCAGTTCCCTAAGACCCTGTTTCATTACTTCCATTTTCTTCTCTTTCTGTTCTCCTATCTTTTCCAGTTCAGATGTTCAGTCTTCAAAATCATTCTGTCTTCAAGGTATTCAAATCTGCTCTTATGTGCTTATAATTTATTTTTAATCTCATCCATCATGTCTTTCATTCCCATAAGCTCTGTTACTTTTCTTTGTAGGCTTTCAAATTGTTCTTTATGTCACCCAGTGACTTATTAATATCCTTTATCTCTTTATTCATATTATCTTTCAATTCTTTGAACTGATTTATGAGAGTTGTGTGATTATCATTGATTAGTTGTCTTAAATCCTGTGTCTCTTGAAGATTTTTTTTTTTGTTGTTGTTGTTCCTTTGGCTGGGCCATCTCTTCCTGTTTCCTATTATGAGTTATAATTTTTTACTGATGTCTAGGTATCTGAATATGGTGATGAATTTACTCTGATGTCCATTCTCTCTCTTGGCTATTTTTTTCTCAGCTCTTCTTTGATATTTGGTTCATCTTATTCTAAGTCTTTAAAATTGCCCAGGTTAAGTTATCAAAATTGGGTCGGGGACTCACTAGTGGGGCACAGACATGGCACCTTATCAGTGGGCCTTACTTTGGAATTTATGCTCCCCAGTGTAACAGAGTTAGATTCATTTTTGGTTTCCCTATACATGGCTCTCCTGTACCTTTTATTTGAACTTATAATTAGCACTATACTTGCTAAATATATGTACCAGAGACTTAAATCTTCAATTCAATCATGTGCCAGTTGCCCTGAATCACAGCAGAGTTGCAGCACCTACTCTCCAGTTCAATGGTCTCATCCGGGAAAACAAACAAGGAGATGATGACAACACTCATCCCAAGGAACAGAGTGTGTCTGCAACTGTAAGCAAGATAGTTCCATCTATCTGCCCAATGGGATCTAAGCCCCCTCTCAATTGGATAAAAGATTGGGCATTACCATTCCAATATCCTCACCATTGGGAAATGAACAATGGACTAAAGTAGACTTATTATTATTCAATTATAGACTTATTATTCTAGCAATGGAGGAACTTTTGATAATGATATAAAGGTGGTGGCCACCAGAGGTTCTGGGGGGAGGGAGAGAGAAGAATGGGTGTAACATGGGGGCATTTCTGAGACATTAGAATTGTCTTGCATGACATTGCAGTGATGGATACAGGCCATCATATATTTTGTCATAATCTACAAAATTTTGCAGGACAGAGTGTAAACTATAATGTAAACTATACTCCATGGTTGGTGGCAATGCTTCAATGTGTGTTCAATTGTAACAAATGTACCACACTAATGAAGGATGTTGTTAATGTGGGAAAGTGGGGTGGTTGAGAGGCATATAGGAATCCCCTACATATTTTATGTAACATTTATGTAATCTACAGCTTCTTTTAAAAATTAATTAAAACAATCTTTTAAAAAAGTGAGACCCCTAAAAGCAGTTTTTTCTCCATGCGATTTCCAAATAGGTCAGCAGATGGCACATGTCGATGCACCTTTCCACAGAGGTGTTCCTCAATCTCTGCTTTCCTGTGTTTTGGTATGGCCAGAGCCGGGATTCAAAGCAGGCTCTGCTGGCCGAATTCACTGAAGAGAATCCCCTCCCCCAACTCCCTCTCTCTTTTCCCTTGTAACACATGACGGGGATGAAGACATCTCTTTCCTTCTCAGCTGGGTGCAGTGAGCCAAGGGTGTTACCCCAGCTTAATATCTTGGGGGTGGTGGAGGGTAGCCCTTCCCAGCTGCCATGGGGGTTTGGTGACTCACATTAGTTGTTTTGGGTTCTTCATTTTTCTGCCCCTCATCCTCTTGGAAGTTGTGTAGCACTGTCCTGGACTGCTGGCCCCCAAAGCAGACCCCTTGGACAGCTTTTTTGGCCCGTTCTCCAATTTTATGTGAGAGAGCAGGGGCCTGCCTGCATACCACAACATCTTCCTGTAACTCCAGGTCTTTATGTCTTAAGGTGCTTTGAACCAATGTCTAGTATCCTTGTGTTTCAGTCTGAAGGACTCCCTTTAGCATTGCTTGTAGGGCAGTTCTTGTGGAAATGGAATCCCTCACCTTTTGTTTATCTGAGAATGTCTTAATCTCAACCACATTTAAAAAAATATATTTTCATAACAGATATTGTGAACTTAGAAAACAGTCATGCACATGTGTAGAATTTCCATACCACAACCTTCACCAACACACCACATCGTTGTGGAACATTTGTTACAGATTTTGAGATAATATCATCAGACTATTACCACTAACTATGGTCCATAGTGTACATTTGTCATAATTTTTCCTGTACCCCCAATTATTAACACAGTATAACTTTGGCATTGATACAAGACTATTACAGTATTGCTGTTAACTATAATCCGTAGATTATAATAATTGTATTTTTTCTCACTCTTCACATTCCCACCACCCTGCAATAATGACATACAACCATTCTAGTTCACAGAAGGGCATTCTTGCGTTTGTACTATTAACTACATCTTCATCTACCTCTAGGTTAACTGTGTTATTCAGTCCATAGATTGATCTCTAGCTTTCTTTCAGTTGACATTTACATCCCGAGTACCCTTTTCAGCCATGATCCCATTAGTGGACCAGCTACATTAGTTCTACTCACTATATACTGTGTTACCATCAACCCTATCCATTTCCACACTTTTACAGTCAAGTTAATTAAAACTACATATTTTAAGCATCAGTACTCCTTCTCAGCCCTCAAAAATAGAGTCTCACCAGATATAAAATTCTTGGCTGGCGGTTGTTTTCTTTCAGTACTTTAAGTATTTCAGCCCACGGCGTTTTTGTCTCCATGGTTTCTGATGAGAAATCAGCATGCAATTTTATTGGGATTCTCTTGTATGTAACACGTTGCTCTTATCTTGCAGCTTTCAAAACTCTCTCCTTTTCTTTTGTACTGAATAGTGTAATCAATAAATGATAGGGTGTATTTTTCTTCGTGTTTATCCTGTTTCTGTTCTCTGGGCTTTTTGGATCTGCATGTCTACGTCTTTTGCTAAGTGTTGGAAATTCTCTGTTATCATTCATTTGCCTATTCCTTCTGCCACTTTTTCTATTTCTTCTCCTTCCAGGCCTCCTATAACATGTATATTGGGGAGTGTGATGGTGTCCCATAGCTTCCTTAGGATACTTTTGCTTTTAATATTTCATTTTTCTTTTTGCTCATCAGCTTTACTCATTTCAAGTGTCTTTTCTTCAGGTTCACAGATTCTTTCTTCTATAATCTCCATTATGACCTTGAAACCCTCCAGAGCATTTTCCATTTCCATTATTGTATTTTTCAAACCTAGTAGTTCTTTTAGGTTCCTTTATAAAATTTCTACCTCTTTACCTAGACTCTCATATTAGTCATTCATTGTTTGCCTGATATCTTGTAGCTCTTTCTCTGTACTTTCTTTCATCTCCTTGAGATCATTTTTAAAGGCTTTACTCAGTATGTCTGCCTTCTCTTCTTCACTGGTGTTTTATGTATTTTATCTTCTTTCTTTGTTTCTTTTGTACTCTATTATTGAACACTGTACATTTTATATTTTAAAATGTTGACTCTTGGATTTATTCCAAGAGTCTGTTCCTTGATTTTTTTTTTTAAGATTTTATTTATTTATTCATTTATCCCCCACTTGCTGCCTGCGCTCACTGGGTCAGCCAACCACGCCGCGCGGGCGGGCCCGCCCCCACCAGGAGGCCCCAGGAACCGAACCCGGGGCCTCCCATATGGTAAACGGGAGCCCCACTGATTGAGCCACAGCCGCTTCCCTGTTCCTTGATTTTGTATCCAGAAATTTATTGAGCTTCATCCCTCCTATCAAGAAAGTCTGCCCAAAGCAAATGCAGTGTACAGGGTTTTCCCTGTCTTTTTCAGCCTGTGCTTTGCCCTGGGAGTTTGCTTTCCTGTTTACAGAAGTTTGGTTTTTCCCTGTTTCCCAGGAGACAGACCATTCTTTCCCAGGATACTATGTATGTATATACCACATTTTGTTTAGCAACTCATCAGTTGATGAACACCTGGGTTGTTCCCATCTTTTGGCAATTGTGAATAATGCTGCTATGAACATCAATGTGCAAATGTCTGTTTGCATCCATGCTTTCAGTCCATCTGATTATATACTTAGTAGTGAGATTGCCATATCATATGACAGATCTATATTTAGCTTCCTGAGGAACTTCCAAACTGTCTTGCACAATGGCTGTACCATTCTACAGTCCCACCAACAATGAATAAGCATTCCTATTTTTCCATATCCTCTCCAACACTTGTAGTTTTCTGGGTTTGTTTTTTTTTTAAGAGTGGCCATTCTAATAGGTGTGAAATGATATCTCATTGTAGTTTTGATTTGTATTTCTTTAATATCTGGTGATGTTGAGCATCTTTTCATGTGCTTTTTTGTTATTTGTATTTCCTCTTCAGACAAATGCTTATTCAAGTCATTTGCCTATTTTTTAAACTTGGGTCGTTCTCTTTTTATAGTTGAGTTGTGGGATCTCTTTATATATCATGGATAGTAAACCCTTATTGGATATGTGGTTTCCAAATATTTTCTCCCATTGGAAAATCTGCATTTTCACCTTATTGGCAAAGTCCTTTGAAGCCCAAAATTATTTAAAAGTATTTTCAAAAATTATTTTTGAGGCAGTCCAATTTATCCATTTTTTCTTTTGTTGTTTGTGCTTTGGGTGCAAAGTTTATGAAACCATTTCCTACTACTAGATCTCATAGATGCTTCCCTACATTATCTTCTAGGAGCTTGATGGTCTTGGTTCTTATTTTTAGGTCTTTGATCTATCTTGAGTTAATTTTTGTATAGGGCATGACATGGTGATCTTCTTTCGTTCTTTTGGATATGGATATCAAGTTCTCCCAGTAAAATTTGTGGAAGAGATGGTTCTGTCCCAGCTGTGTGGGGTTGATAGCCTGGTCAAGAATCAATTAACCATAGAGATTAATAAAGAAACTCTAATAGAGTTTCTAAGCTCTCAATTCGATTCCATGATCTATATGTCTGTCTTTATGCCAATACTATGCTCTTTTGACCACTGTAGCTTTGTAATGAAAACAGAAAACAGAAAGTCCTTACATTTGTTTTTGTCTTCTTTAATTTTTTAAAGCAATGGTTTGAAGTTTTCTGAGTACAAATACTTATATCCTTGGTTAACTTTTCTCCTATATATTTGATTCTTTTTGTTTATAATATAAATGGATTTTTAAATTTTCCTCTTTCATTTTTCACTACCAGTGTAAAGAAACACTAATGATTTTTGCGTGTTGATCTAGTATCCCCGCCACTTTTCTGACCTCATTTATTAGGTCTAGTAGCTTTGTTGTTGATTTTCTGCTGTTTCTAAATACAAAATCATGTCATCTGCAAATAGTGAAAGTTTGAGTTCTTCCTTTCTGATTTGCATTTCTTTTATTTCTGCTTCTTGCCTAATTGCTCTAGCTAGAAAGTCTAGTACAATGTTAAAAAACAGTGTTCATTGTAAGCATTCTTGTCTTGTTCCTGATCTTAAAGGGAAAGCTTTCAGTCTTTCATGACTGGGTATGACGTAGCTTGAGTGTTTTTTAATATATGACCTGTATCATGTTGAATAAGTTTCCTTCTATTTCTATGTTTTGAAGTGTTTTTATCAAGAAAGGATGCTGGATTTTGCCAAATGCCTTTTCTGCAACAATCGAGATGGTTTTTCTCCTTAAATTAATGTGGTGTATTACAGTAATAGATTTTCCTGTGTTTAACCATCTTTTCATACCTGGGATAATACTCACTAGAGCATAGTGTGTAATTCTTCTAATGTTCTGTTGGATTCAATTTGCAAGTATTTTGTTGAGGATTTTTGTATCTATATACATATTGATCTGTAATTTTCCTTTCTTGAAGCATCTTTATTTGGTTTGGTATTGAGTGATGTTGGCACCATACGAGTTAAGTAGTGTTCCCTACTGTTCAATTATTTTGGAAGAATTTGAGCAGGATTCATATTAATTCTTTTAAAAATGATTGGTAGAATTCACCTGTGAATCCATTTGATCCTGCATTTTTCTTTGTTGGGAGGTTTGATGACTGATTCAATCTCTTTACTTATGATTGGTTTGTTGAGGACTTATATTTCTTCTTGAGTCAGTGTGCGTTGTCTAATTTGTTGGCATACAGTTGTTCTTAGTATCTTTTTATATTCTTTCTTATTTCTGTAGGATCGTAGTAATGTCCCCCCTCTCATTTCTAATTTTATTTATTGACGTCGTCTTTCTTTTTTGTCAGTCTAGCAAAAGGTTTGTCAACTTTCTTGATCTTCTCAAAGAACCAACTTTTGGTTTTGTTGAATCTATTGTTTACTTTTGTTCTCTGCTTGAAACTTTGTTATTTCTTATCTTCTCCTTGCTGTATTGAATTGCTGCTCTTTTTGTAGTTCTTCCAGGTGTTCAGTTAGGAATTTGATGTTAATATTTTCTAAATTTTTAAATGTAAGCATTTAGGGCTAAAATTTCTCTCTCAGCACTGCCTTCACTGCTTCACATAGGGTTTGATATGTTGTGTTCTCATTTTCATTCATCTTGAGATATTTACTGATTTCTTTTGCAATTTTTTCTTTGACCCACTGGTTATTTAAAACTATGTTGTTCAACCTCCATATACTTATGAATTGTCCCATTCTCACAATTACTGATTTTCAGCTTCATTCTGTTAAGTTCAGGGAAAGTAAAGTGTTTTTGTATAATTTCAATCTTTTTAAATTTATTGAGACCTGTTTTGTGACCCAACATATGGTCTGTCCTGGAGAAAGATCCATGAGTAATTGAGAAGAATGTATTCCCTGCTGTTTTGGTGGGCAATGTTCTGTATATGTGTTAGGTCTGGTTCATTTGATTCAAGTTCTATTTTTCCTTATTGGTCCTATGTCTAAATGTTCTAGCCACTGAGAAGAGTGTTGTTTTGAATTCTCCAACTGTTATTGTAGAGAAGTCTATTTCTCCCTTCAATTTTAACATTGTTTGCCTCATGTATTTTGGGGCACCCAGATTAGGTTCATAAATATTTATGATTGTTATTGTTTTCATATTGAATTGTCCCTTTTAAGAATTTATGTTTCTCTTTGTCTTTTATAACAGTTTTGCCTTTAAAATCTATTTTGTTCTGTATTAGTGTAGTGACCCCAGCTCTTTCTGGTTAATGTTTGCATGGAATACCTTTTTCCAATCTTTCACTTTCAGGCTATTTGTATCCTTGCATCTAAGGTGAGTCTCTTGTAGAAAGCATATAGATGGCTCATATTTTTTTACCCATTTTACCCTTTTGATTTGGCATTCAATCCATTAACATTCAATGTTATTATTGTAAAGGCATTACTTACATCATTTTATCCTTTGGCTTTCCTATGGCATTTCTTACTTTTGTCTCTCTTTTTACCCTTTGTTACCCTTACTAATAACCTTCATTTACACCATCTACTCCAAGCCTCTCTCTTCTTTCTTTTCCTTTCAGCTGTAGCATTCTCTTTAGTATTTCTTATAGGGCTTGTCTTTTAGTGACAAACTCTCTCAGTTTCTGTATATCTATGAATACTTTAAGCTCACAATCATTTTTAAAAAGACAGTGTTGGAGAAAGAATTGTTGGCTTGCAGTTTTTCCCTTTCAGTATTTTAAATATATTATATAAGCCTTCTTGCTTCCATGGTTTCTGAGAAGACATCTGCATTAAGTCTTATTGGGCATCCCTTGTATGTGATGGGTTGTTTTTCTCTTGCTGTTTTCAGAATTCTCTCTTTATCTTTGACATTTACATTCTGAAAAAAATATGGAACACTTCATGAATTTGCATGTCATCCTTGCACAGGGTTCATGCTTATCTTCTCTGTTTTGTTCCAATTTTCATATAGCTGCTGCAGAAACCAGAACTCTGTAATTTCTTATACTCCTTTAGTTGTTTCAAGCTGTTTTGCTTGCAGGGCAAATTCTGGGAGGAAGGCATGCTGGAGAAGACTTTGCCACATCAGCCTTTGCCAACCAAAACAGGTCAGGGACCCATTAAGAGGGCACAGATCAACCCAGAGTGCCCTGAGGAGAAAATCAGGAAGAGCGCCAAAAGTTTTTCTGACAGCTCCCTGAAAATGAGCTTTCTTGGCCCCCTGAGCAAATGCAGTCCTTCAGCTCACTCTCCCCCTCAGCTCTAAGGAAGCATAGTGTCTTTAAGGCTGCACTGCTGCCACCCTTGTCAGGGCAGGATGATACAATGGCTGCCCTCAGAGCCAGGCCTGCAGAAATCCAAATTTGCTAATCAAAAACCATGATCAGTGATTGGCCATGCCCATCCCTGGTCTTAAAGAAGATTTTTATGTCTGTTTTTGTCACTAGCAAGCTAGACAGGGACTGGTCCTCATGGCAGCTTGCCATGAGAGTGGGGGATGGGCTCCAGTAGCTGCCATGCAAAGACAGCAATTTATAGTTCTTCACCATAGTTTATCAGCCTCTTCCTTCTGCTCTTTCCTGGATGCTTTACAGCATTCTTTTTGCCATTGGAGTTTCAAATAGTTGTTTCACTCAGTCCCTGCCTGTTTAATAGTTGCTTTGGTGGAAGGATAGAGTCCTGGAGCTCCCTACTCAGCCATCTTTCCACATACCCAGGAAGGTTTCAAATGTTAATAAAATCTATATCCTTGGTATAAGTTTTTTTCCACTTTTTAATTTCCTCTTAAGTCAGTTTTGGTAGTTTATGCCTTTCTAGGAATTTTTCCATTACATTTAAATTACCTAATTTGTTGACATACAATTTACCATAGTCTCTTACAATTCTTTTTATTTCAATAAGTTTGATTGTAATTTTCTCTTTTTTATTTTTGGTTTTAGAAGTTTGCGTAGATCACTTCACCCAAGATCAGCAGAAAACACATTCATCTGAAGTGCTCATGGATCATTTTACAGGATAGTCCATATGTTCAGTCAAAACAAGTCTCAATAAATTTTTAAAAAATTGATATCATACACATTATCTTCTCTGACCACAATGGAATGTAGTTAGAAATCAATTTACAAATGGAACACTGGAAAAGTGATAAAATATGGAATTTGAACAGTATACTGTTAAACAACCAATGAGTCAAAGAAGATATCACAAGGGAAATTATAAAATACTTTGAGATAAATAAAAGGAAAATACAATATACAAAACACAATCTATCAACACAATATGCAAAAACTTATTGGATGCAATAAATGTAGTGTTCAGAGGGAAATTTATACCTGTAAATGCTTACATTAAATTGATAAAACACCAGAACACTAAGAGTATAAGGGAATTTCCTCATCATGATAAAGGGCATATATGAAAAACCCACAGCTAACATCATACTCAATGGTGAAAGAGACACAGATTTCCCCTGAAGATCAGACACAATAAAAGGATGTCTTATTTTTTTACCACTGTTATTCAACATTGTAACAAAGGACAATTAGGCATGAAAAATAAATAAAATGCATCCAAATTGGACAAGAAGAAGTAAAACTATCTCTATTCACATATGGCTTGATTCTATATATAGAAAACCCAAAAGAATCCACAAGAAAACTTCCAGAGATAATACACAAATTCAACAAATTTGCAGGGTAGAAGATCAGCAGACAACATCAGTTGTCTTTCTATAAACCATCAATGAACAATCCAAAAAGAAATCAAGAAAAGCGTTCCATTTAAAATGACATCTAAAAGAATAAAATATCTAGGAAGAGTTTATCCAAGGATGTAAAAAAGGGGATCTAAAACACTGAAAACTGTAAAATATTGCTGAAAGAAATTAAAAAGACTTAATTAGATGGAAAGACATCCTGTGTTCATGGACAGAAAGACTTAATATTATTAAGATGCCAAAACTACCCAAAGCAATTTACAGAGTCAGCACAGTCTCGACCAAATTTCCATTGATTCTTTTTTAAGGAAATTAAAAAGCCAAACATCAAGTTCAATTGGAATGGCAAGGGGCCCCAAATGAACAAAACCATCTTGAAAAAGAAGAACAAAGTTTGAAGACTCAAACTTCCTGATTTTAAAAACTTACAGATACAGTAATGAAAACAGTGTGTTACTGGAATAAGGATATAAAATAGACTAATAAAATAGAAACAAGAGCTCAGAAATAAACCCACACATTTATGGCCAAGTGACTTTCCATAAGAGTTTCAAGTAAACTCAATGGGGAAAGTTCATATCCATGTGCGAAAGAATGAAAATGGATCCCTACCTCAAACTATATACAAAAATGAACTCAAAATGTGTCAATGATCTAAATATAATGGCTGAAAATCATAAAACTCTTAGAAGAAAACACAAGGGAAATATTTAGGACCTTGTATTAGGCAATGGATTCTTAGCTATAGAAGCAAAAGAAAAAATAAATAAGTTGGACATCACCAAAATTAAAACATTTTGAGCATCAAAGAAAATGATCAAGAAAGTGAAACGACAACCTACCTAAAGGAGGGACTATTTGGAAACAATATATATGATAAGGATTTAATGTCCAGAATATATAAAGAACTCCTACAACTTAACAACAAAAACATAGGGAAAAATGACTTGAATTGGCATTTCTCCAAAGAAGATATACAAATGGACAATAAGCACATAAAAAGTTGATCAATATCATTAGCTATTAGGAAAATGCAAATAGAAATCACAATGAGTTACCATTGCACACCCACTAGAATGGCTGTTGTTAAAAAATAAACAGAAAATAACAAGTGTTGGAAAGGATGTGGAGAAATAGGAATACTCATGCATTGCTGGTGGGAATGTAAAATGGTGCAGCTGTGAGGTAAACAGTTAGGTGATTACTCAAAAAATTAAACATAGTTACAGTATGACCAGGCAATTCCACTTCTAGGTATATGCCCCAAAGAATTGAAAACAGGGACTTAAACAGATACTTGTATACCAATGCACATAGCAGCATTATTCATGTAGCCAAAAGGTGGAAGCAAACCAAGTGTCCATCAACAGATGAATGGATAAACAAAATATGCTATGTACATACAATGGAATATTATTTAGTCATAAAGGAATGAAGTTCTGATACATGCCAGATGCATAAACCTTGAGTGAAGTAATCCAGATGCAAAAGTATGATTTCACTTATATGAAATGCCTAGAATAAAGCAAATATATAAAGACAGAGAGTGAATGGATGATGGTGTTGGTAGCACAATGTTGTTAATGTAATTAATATCACTGAATTGTACACACAATAGTGGTTAAAATAGGAAATTGTGTGTTGTATATGTGTTATCACTATATTATTTTGAAAATGCAATGGTTGAAGAAATAGCTGATCCTAGGACTGGGGCAGAAAACATGTAAGATGAGCCTGGAACATTTTTTAGTGTCAGAAAGCAAGGAGGTGATAAAGAACAAAAACGTGACAGAGGAAAGTCAAAGGGATACATGAAACAACTGAAAGAGCTCCCAATGGCCAAATTTTAAACAATCTGAGCTGCAAAATATAGTCTTGAATTATAACTTAAATTATATAATAAATATCCATGAGTCCATAGTTTTATAAATAAATGGTTAAATAAATAAATAAGAGCAAAGAGACAAAGCCCCCGTCTCCATTTCAAATAATTTAGGTAGACATTCTAACCTTTAATAGGTGAAAAGTAATTCCCGACTCTTTAAGTGTAGACTGAAGGTAGTCCAGTCCTTCCAAGGTGTACACTATGAAAGGGGTGGGTAAAAAGTAACTCATAGTGAATAAACCTGAAAAACTCTACCCTCACCAGGCAATCAAGGTCAACATCAACAGTAAGAAGTCATATTGATAATATGTACCTGTGATGGTTAGGCTAATGTGTCAACTCGGCCAAGTAGTTGTGTCCAGGTGTTTGTTCCAGCAAGCACTGGGCTAATTGTAATACAAGCGCATTTATGGACTTCAATCACCAGTGAGTTTACTGCATGGATGGCTGATTACATCTGCATCAATCAGGGAGATTACATTATCAATGGGTGGTGCTTTTATCCAATCAGTTGAATGACTTAAAAGTGGAAGTGATTTCAACATTCAGAGAGAATTTCCCAGCTCGTCGTTGGACAGGCAACTTCTCCCAGAAATTCATCAACGACCTTTCATCAGGCTTTCATCGGAGCCACTGGTTTGCAGCTTGCCTGAGGAACCTGGACTTGTGCGTCCCCACGGTCGCATGAGAGACTCTTTTAGAGTTCCATATTATTCACAGATATCTCCTGCTGATTCTGTTTCCCGAGAGAACCCTGACTAATACAGCTGGTACCGGGAGTGGTTCTTGAGGAACAGAGTCTTAAACATGGGTTGTCTGAGGTGGCTCTCCACTCTAATTGGACTCACGGGTACTAATGACTCCCTTTCCAATAACGAGGTTGCTAACAGTCCATGGCGTGAGCTGGCAATAGAGATACGCAAAATAGCATCATTGGATTCCCCTACTTCCACGCTTATAAGAAGCAAGGATCTGGGTGAGAGTGTTTTCAACACTTTAACAGAATTTTGTGGAGTAAAAAAATATAATGATGTTGGCTGGCTCCTCCTAGATACTCTGGATACAGTTACAAAAGAAAGGGATGAGCTAAAGTCTTCAATTTTGAAACTTAAATGCCGCATGAATGATATGAAAGTTTCTACATGTGCCTTGAAAGAAAATCTTGTCTCCTGTAGCCACAGACTTGAGATATCTGAGAATCAAACCCAGTCTCTCATTGTATGAGTAGCAGAATTACAGAGAAAACTAAAATCTCAACCTCGCAGGGTTTCTGCAATTAAAGTGAAGGCATTGATTGGAAAGGAGTGGAACCCCGAGGATTGGGACGGAGACATATGGGATGATGATGATATTGGTGGGGACATTGGAACCCTAAATTCCGCTGAGACTTTACCAGATAAACCTGTGATGGCCTGCCCTGTGGAGACCACACCTTCTCAACCTTGTATCATCCAGCCTCCAGCCTGCCCCAGGGAGTCTGGACTTCCTTCCAGTCCTGAGGTGGGTACAAGCCAAATGGAAGCCTGCACTGCCCAGCCTCCACCTTGCCCCAGAGAATCTGTACCTCCTCCCAGCCACGAGGCAGGTACCAACCAATCTCCAGCATGCATGGTCCAACTTCCAGTCTGCCCTGAGGAATCTGTCTTCCAACCCCTGCCTGAAGAGAATAATCTTGTCTCACCAGAAGAAAATGCAAAGGAATGCCCTCAGGTCAGTAGCCTGCAAGACATCTCTAATCCTTCTCCTTACCCAGACCCCCCACCCCTCTTGTCTTCGAGACCCATTACTAGATTAAAATCACAACAAGCCCCCAAAGGTGAAATACAAAGTGTGACCCATGAGGAAGTACGCTATACTCTGAAAGAACTGCATGAGTTTTCCAACTTATATAGACATAAATCAGGGGAATATGTGTGGGAATGGGTACTAAGGGTATGGGATAATGGTGGAAGGAATATAAAGTTGGATCAGGCTGAATTTATTGATATGGGCCCACTAAGCAGAAATTCTGGATTCAACGCTGTAGCTCGAGGGGTTAGAAAGGGCTCTAACAGTTTGTTTAGGTGGCTGACTGAAGCATGGAACAAACGATGGCCTAGCATGTCTGATGTTGAGATGCCTGATTTGCCGTGGTATACAGTAGATGAGGGGATTCAAAGGCTTAGAGAGATTGGAATGCTAGAATGGATTTACCACTTGAGACCTGCCCACCCACCCCAGGAATGTCCAGAGGACACACCTTTAACCAGGACTGTGAGGAATAAATTTGTAAGACTAACTCCATCTTCTCTGAAGAGCTCTGTGGTTGCTCTTCTCTGCAGTCCAGATATTACTGTAGGGGGGGGCTGTAATGGAATTGGAATCCTTAAATATTATGGGGATGATCGGATCAAGGCCTGGTAAAAGTCAATTATCAGCAGTTAATCGCCAAAGCCAAGGTAGGCGTGGCTACCGCAATGAAAGACAGATTCAAAACAGCACACAGAATAGTCTGAGTCGCATGGAGTTATGGCATTGGTTAATAGATCATGGGGTACCCAGAAGTGAGACAGGCAGTCTACTAGATTTCTTCTGGATCTGTATAAGCAGAAGAGTTCTAGGTCAAATGAACAAAATCCTAACTCTAATTACAGACGCAGAGAATCACGGCCCCTTAATCAGTTCCCAGATTTGAGACAGTTTACAGACCCAGAGCCCCTTGAATGAAGGGAAGGCCGGGTCCCCTTGGGGAAGGATCCTGTTAAACTGCCAAAAATTTATACAGTTAATCTTCCTCCCACCTTTCCCCAGGGAGACCTACGGCCTTTTGCCAGAGTAACAGTGCACTGGGGAAAAGGAAATGATCAGACATTTTGGGGATTATTAGACACTGGCTCAGAAGTCACATTAATTCCAGGAGACCCAAAACGTCACTGTGGTCCACCAGTCAGAGTAGGGGCTTATGGAGGTCAGATGATTGATGGAGTTTTAGCTCAGGTCCGTCTCACAGTGGGTCCAGTGGGTCCCCGGACCCATTCTGTGGTTATTTCTCCAGTTCCAGAATGCATAATTGGAATAGACATACTCAGTAACTGGCAGAATCCCCACATTGGATCCCTGACTCATGGAGTGAGGGCTATTATGGTTGGAAAGGCCAAGTGGAAGCCTCTAGAACTGCCCCTGCCTAGCAAAATAGTAAATCAAAGGCAATACCGGATTCCTGGAGGTATTGTAGAGATTAGTGCCACCATCAAGGATTTGAAGGATGCAGGGGTGGTGATTCCCACCACATCCCCATTCAACTCTCCTATTTGGCCTGTGCAGAAAACAGATGGATCTTGGAGGATGACAGTAGATTATCGTAAACTTAACCAGGTGGTGACTCCAATTGCAGCTGCTGTCCCAGATGTGGTATCATTGCTTGAGCAAATCAACACTTCCCCTGGTACCTGGTATGCAGCTGTTGATCTGGCAAATGCTTTTTTCTCAATTGCCATTAGTAAGGACCACCAGAAACAGTTTGCTTTCAGCTGGCAAGGCCAGCAGTATACTTTCACTGTCCTGCCTCAGGGGTATATCAACTCTCCAGCCCTATGTCATAATATTGTCCGCAGGGACCTTGATCGTCTCTCCCTCCCACGAGACATCACACTGGTCCATTATATTGATGATACCATGTTGATAGGACCTACTGAGCAAGAAGTAGCAAAGACTCTAGATTTATTGGTAAGGCATTTGCGTGAGAGAGGATGGGAGATAAATCCAACAAAAATACAAGGTCCTTCCACCTCAGTGAAATTTCTAGGTGTCCAGTGGTGTGGGGCCTGTAGAGATATCCCTTCGAAAGTAAAGGATAAGATGTTGCACCTGGCCCGTTCTACGACCAAAAAGGAGGCACAACGCTTAGTTGGCCTCTTTGGATTTTGGAGACAACACATTCCTCATTTGGGTGTGTTACTGCGGCCCATTTACCGAGTGACCAGAAAAGCTGCTAGTTTTGATTGGGGACTGGAACAAGAGGAAGCCCTGCGACAGGTCCAGGCTGCTGTGCAAGCTGCACTGCCACTTGGACCATGTGATCCAGCAGATCCAATGGTGCTGGAAGTTTCAGTGGCAAATAGAGATGCTGTCTGGAGCCTTTGGCAGGCCCCTATAGGGGAATCACAACGCAGACCCTTAGGATTTTGGAGCAAAGCCTTGCCATCCTCTGCAGATAACTACTCCCCTTTTGAGAAGCAGCTTTTTGCTTGCTACTGGGCCTTAGTAGAGACTGAACGCTTAACCATGGGCCATCAAGTTACCATGAGACCTGAGTTGCCTATCATGAGCTGGGTATTGTCTGACCCACCAAACCATAAAGTTGGGCGTGCACAGCAGCACTCCATAATAAAGTGGAAGTGGTATATACGAGATAGGGCTCGAGCAGGTCCTGAAGGCACAAGTAAGTTACATGAGGAAGTGGCCCAAATGCCCATGGTCACCACCCCTGCTGTGTTACCTTCTCTTTCCCAGCCCACAGCTTTGGCCTCTTGGGGACTCCCTTACAATCAGTTGACTGAGGATGAGAAAACTCGGGCCTAGTTTACATATGGTTCTGCAGGATATGCAGGTACCACCCAAAAGTGGACGGCTGCAGCACTGCAGCCCTTTTCTGGGACATCCTTGAAGGATAGCGGTGAGGGAAAATCCTCCCAGTGGGCAGAGCTTCGAGCAGTGCATCTTGTTCATTTTGCTTGGAGGAAAAAATGGCCAGAGGTGCGTTTGTACACTGATTCATGGGCTGTTGCCAATGGTTTGGCTGGATGGTCAGGGACCTGGAAGGAACATGATTGGAAAATTGGTGACAAGGAGGTCTGGGGAAGAGCTATGTGGATAGATCTTTCTGAGTGGGCAAAAAACATGAACATATTTGTGTCCCACGTGAATGCTCACCAGAGGGTGACTTCGGCAGAGGAAGAGTTTAATAATCAAGTGGATAAGATGACCCGCTCTGTGGCTAATGCTCAGCCTCTTTCCCCAGCCACTCCTGTCATTACCCAATGGGCTCATGAACAAAGTGGCCATGGAGGTAGGGATGGAGGTTATGCATGGGCTCAGCAACATGGACTTCCCCTCACCAAGGCTGACCTGGCTACAGCCACTGCTGAATGCCCAATCTGCCAGCAGCAGAGACCCACACTCAGCCCCAGATATGGCACCATTCCTCGAGGTGACCAGCCTGCTACCTGGTGGCAGGTGGACTACATTGGGCCACTTCCATCATGGAAGGGTCAGCGATTTGTTTTAACTGGAATAGACACATACTCTGGCTATGGGTTTGCATTTCCAGCACGCAATGCTTCTTCCAAAACTACCATCCGTGGACTTACCGAATGTCTTATCTACCGCCATGGCATTCCACACAGCATTGCTTCTGATCAAGGAACCCATTTCACAGCAAATGATGTGCAAGAATGGGCACATGCCCATGGAATTCACTGGTCTTACCATGTTCCCCATCACCCTGAAGCAGCTGGATTAATAGAACGGTGGAATGGCCTTTTGAAGACTCAATTATGATGCCAACTAGGTGGCAATACCTTGCAGGGCTGGGGCAATGTTCTCCAGGATGCTGTGTATGCTCTGAATCAGCGTCCTCTCTATGGTGCTGTTTCTCCCATAGCCAGGATTCATGGGTCCAGGAATCAAGGGGTGGAAATGGGAGTGGCACCACTCACTATTACCCCTAGTGACCCACTAGGAAAATTTTTGCTTCCTGTCCCTGAAACCTTAAGCTCTCCTGGTCTATAGGTTTTAGTCCCAAGAGGAGGAGAGCTGCCACCTGGGAACATAACAGTGATTCCATTGAACTGGAAGTTAAGACTGCCACCTGGCCAGTTTGGGCTCCTCTTACCTGTGAATCAACAGGCAAAGAAGGGAATTACTGTACTGGCTGGGGTGATTGATCCTGACTATCAAGGGGAAATAGGACTACATCTACATAATGGGGGTAAAGAAGAGTTTGCCTGGAATGCAGGGGATCCTTTAGGGCGTCTCCTAGTCCTGCCATGCCCTGTGATTAAAGTCAATGGAAAATTGCAACAAACCAATTCAAGCAGGACTAACAATGGCCCAGAATCTTCGGGAATGAAAGTTTGGGTCACCCCACCAGGCAAAGAACCACGGCCAGCTGAAGTGCTTGCTGAAGGTAACGGGAACATGGAATGGGTAGTGGAAGAAGGAAGTGATAAATATGAACTTCGACCATGTGACCAGTTACAGAAACGAGGACTGTAATGGTCATGAACCCTTCTTCCATGTTTCATTATGAGTATGATTGTATATGTACACAAAATGAATTTCTTTGTTTTCTTCCCCAATCTTTTCCCCTATCATGAAAAGTTGTATTAATCCCACATCATAATATTTAAGGATGTCGAGTTTAAAAGTGACTATCATCCAAGGACTTGCACCCTGTTCTGTAGGGAATTAATGCGTTTCTCATTGTACGCAGGGGAGTTGAACATTGTTAGGCAGAAATATATATGTATACTTGTCTGTTATTGTTTTTACTTAGAGACTAAGTATGGTTTAGAGTAATGTGTATGATAGCCGAGTTGACAAGGGGTGGACTGTGATGGTTAGGCTAATGTGTCAACTCGGCCAAGTAGTTGTGTCCAGGTGTTTGTTCCAGGAAGCACTGGGCTAATTGTAATACAAGAGCATTTATGGACTTCAATCACCAGTGAGTTTACTGCGTGGATGGCTGATTACATCTGCATCAATCAGGGAGATTACATTATCAATGGGTGGTGCTTTTATCCAATCAGTTGAATGACTTAAAAGTGGAAGTGATTTCAACATTCAGAGAGAATTTCCCAGCTCGTCGTTGGACAGGCAACTTCTCCCAGAAATTCATCAACGACCTTTCATCGGGCTTTCATCAGAGCCCCTGGTTTGCAGCTTGCCTGAGGAACCTGGACTTGTGAGTCCCCACGGTCGCGTGAGAGACTCTTTTAGAGTTCCATATTGTTCACAGATATCTCCTGCTGATTCTGTTTCCCGAGAGAACCCTGACTAATACAAGCTGTAACAGAGAGGATAATTGAAATAACACAAACAAGATACAATTAGATTTACTATTCCCTGTGTTTCTTGTTAATATTAGTTTCCAAAATTTTTATATTTGTCTTCATTGTATTTATTTTATATTCATCTTTATAGCAATTAATCCTCTAATATACACAACAGTATTAAGGAAATAATGAAATACGCTGTGTATCTATGACAAAAACCCTAGAGGTTGACTAAGAAAACCTTAAGAATGACTAAGGTATAAAACATGTTGCTCAAGTTGTAGGGTATGTGAAGAATTTTGTTAATCTCTAGGTAAGCTAATGCAAACAAATGTGTGAAAATTCCATCCCTCCATCACAAAACATGTATCCACAAGATGTTACACAGCACCTGATAAACAAAGATCTCATATTTTGCTCCCTACACAGATATGATCTACTGTACTAACACCAATTGGAAAAGGGACTATTTCTCCAATAAATGTTATCATAAAGTAATTATTCAATTAAACACCAAGATATGCCCACTAGATTTCAGGGAATGTCTTGGAAGTTGGGTATGCAAAGACCAACCTCTTTAGGTCCTAGTTTTCAAAGATCAAAAGTCTCAGTGAATGAGGCATTCATATGGGTCTTGGGGGATAAGTTACTTTTTAAGTTAAGAGAAATAGTAGTGGTAGAAGTAAAGTGTTCACTCTAGATCTGCCGGATCCACAGTCCCAAGCAGTTTACAGTAAACCAAGCTTGCTTTCACAATGTTTTCTATTTTAACTTACAGTCACCATTTCACTTCTTCTTGTTCTCCTTGCCCTTGTATTCTTTAAATATCCATAATATGTTCATAGACTTGGATCAGGAAGCATCTTCCACAGGATTGCTGGAAGGTCTCTCTGTATTTTCCTGGTTCTTCCCCAGAGAGGATCTCTGGAATTAAAAAGCTCTTCCTAGCTAAGAGTGGTACAGGACTTTCAGAAAGACCTTTCACCTCCCCTTTTACAGCTAACAGCTGTTTCTGGGGATCGGGTTTCACTTAGTCATTGAGTTCATTTAAGGAGTAATGGCAGAAGGGACAGCTCCAGCTCTCAAGTTTTTCAAATTCCTTCTCAGAAGGAATCTCTAATGCTGCGGTCTCTGTTCAAGCTACCTAATCCTTTCTAATTTATAAAGAAATGTTGGTTTCAGCACAGATCTTCTGAACTCTGACCTACTCCTTTGAGTGCTGTTACAACTTTGTGAGTTTCTGGATTTTTCAAGTGTTCACCTTTGTTGGAAGGAGGATGACTGTGTCATCAGGAATGACATCTACATCTCAACAATTGTAACATTAGAGTGCCTCCACGGTGAATGGAAAAAGGCCCACCTTTGGAGTCCAACAGGCATGGGTGTGATTCCAAGTTCCACCTATAATTTACTACTTTACTTACCTAAGTCCCATCAGCCTATTTCTTCAAGTGTAGAAGAATAATTGTAATATCTATCTCTCAGGTCTTTGGGAAATAATAAATGTAAACAGTCTGGCACACAGCTAATATTTAAAATAGGTCAGCATTGAAATGATCTGTTTTATGTGATTCTTCTATACTGTGAGCTCCTTGAGGCACAGACTTTGTGAATTATCTCGGTGTCCTCCAAACCCTTAGCATAACATTTAAAATAGTGTCAGAGAATGCTTGTGGTGTACAGCTGACCAGACCTCAGTTTTTTCACCTGGAAAACAAATGAGCATTCTAATTCTGCTGTCCTAAAGTTCTTTGGAACTGCACATATGCCTATGGTTTATATCAATTTCTGTTATACATAAAGTAAAATTTTGCTGCATTGTGATTCTTGCCATTAAGATTTTCATTTGTGCTGAAGAGCTACTAGGATTAGGGTTTGACTGCAGAATTTCCAGTCCTCAAATCCAAGCAAAGCAATATATGGAGGCTGAATGATTTTGTCTCTTACTGCATATCTTTCTTGAGAACAGAGAAGTATATCCAAGAATTGCCTAGCACTGGTCCTCATGCTTAACCCTAAATCAGTCACAAACAGGGAAGATTTTGGAAAAGAGGTGTGAGTTATATGTGTGCATGTGTGGTTATGCACACACACACATATGCCCGACTAACAAGTGACTGATTTATAGGTCCAGCAAGATGGTACAGAGCAAAAATGGTCCAATAGTGAGTTCAAAGATTTCACCAAAGAATGGGGGAAAGCTCACATAAAATTTACATATAATATATCTGCTTAAGAGCATTAGGAGACAATAGTACATCACATCTATCTAGTAATTGTTAATGCCCTGCAAATTGGTTCTGAAATACTCATAATCCTATGGATAAGTCTTTGTCTACTTTGAGCAGTGCTGGGGTGAGCATTGACTATGTTTGCTTCCATGGCTGACCAAATATTTGCCTTTTGACTGATTTTTTTTTCTGTAGCTATGATATTTCAGTAGTTTTATTCTTAAATTTAAAAATGTTCAAATGTCTTCCTTGGTTTTGTAGTTCAAACACAGAGGACAAAAGTATTTGTCTTATTCCCATATTTCCTGAAGTATCAAAGTTGCTCCCCACCATGTACTGTCAGTGGAAACCTTTTACAAACTGGGGATTTTTCTTAGGCTTCCACATATGTACATACTTATATAAGGAGCTCCTTCCCATGAGGTAATGCTGGCTTCAAAATTAAAATCAAAATAAAAAAGTATAAGTACTTTCATTGCAATTGATAAACGCATCCTGGGGCTTTGCCATTAAGCATGGACCATAGTTCACAATGTAGTCTACACTCTCTCCCACACAGTTCTGCATGTTCTATGATATAAAATTGCAATGAATGTGCCACACTAATGAAGGATGTTCATATGGGAGGGTGTGGGAGGTGTGGGGAGTGGGGCATATGGGAATCCCTATATCGTTTGTGTAACATTTATGTAATCTAAGTATCTTTTAAAAATTAAAAAAATAGGGTTGGTTGGGGGAAAAATACACCAAATGTAAAATAGGGACTAGAGTTAGTAGTAATATTTTGATGATGCTCTTGCATAGTTTGTAACAAATGTTTCACAACAATGTAAAGTGTTGGTGGAGGGGTGATGTATGAGACCCCTGTATGATGTTATGTATGTTTATTTTGTAAGTTCACAATCTTTACTATACATTTGTTTATACATGTTCATGTATGAATGATGTGTTTCAATAAAAAATATATTTTAAAAAGTATAAGTAGTGAATAAACTAATGGCCACTTGTCACAAAATTCAAGAGGCATGGAGATGCTACTGTAATCTTGAGTTATGTAAAATATGACAGATTTGAGATAAGATTACCAATGGCTTAAAGATAGCTACTGTTTACTGAACACTTATCATGAGACAAACCCTTTCCTCAATACTTTACTTATGTTAACATTTAATCATAAAAACAAGGCTTATTACAATAGGTATATGGGAAAAATACAATTAATGAAAACTATGGACTGTAGTTAAAAGCAGTTTCTTAATATATTTCCATCAATTGTAACAAAGCTACCACTCAAATGCTAATTGTTAGTAATTGGGGGTATCAGGGGTATAGGGTTTTTCTTTTGGGGGTAATGAATATGTTCTGAAATTGTGTTGATGCATGCACAATTCTGTGATTATAATGAGAGCCACTTATTGTACGTACACTCTGGATATGTTGTATGGTGAGTGCATATGTTTCAATAAAACTACTTAATAAAAAAATAAGGCTCATTAGTTTAAGGATAGGTATTATCCAATTTTACCAATGAAGATACTGAGAGGAGTTCAGTGACATGTTAATAGTCACTCAGCACAAAAGTAGTGGAAGCAGGATTTGTACCCAGGCTGTTTTCCTCCAGGGCCCAACCTCATAACCATTCTGTCACACTGCTTCCACTCCAATGGCTAAGACAGGAGAGAAGCTCAGATTCTTTTATTTGGGGGCAGTTGGTATGATCTAGTGCAAAGGGCATGAGTAATATCAATAATAAAGTACCTTCTGATTTTCTCTGAGGTTGAGTGTGAGAAAATTTCATGCACATCACATGGCAATTATAGAGAAGCTCAATGAATGATAACTAAGGTCTATAAAAGAGACAAGAGAAGAAAACAACTCTTCTTGTGTTAAGGACGGGAACAACCCAACCACAGGAAAATGGACTGTCAGACTGTTTTGCAACTGTCTTTCAGACCTCTCAGACAAATCCCCATGTGGATGGATGGGGTTTCCACTGAAAAGGAAGAATGGTCCCCTGCTAAACCTTTTAGATGAAAGTGGGACATGGAGTCTGAAATGAGAACACTATAGAGTTCTGCCTTAAGACTGAGATGACAGAAAAGTTTCCCCCTCTCTCTTGGACTGTTGGTAATTTTGCCCATGATTCCAAGGTGGAAAGGCTCATAGAAAATTCTCATGGTAGGGGTGGTGGTGAACTTTTTTTGGCCATTTGGAAGCAGACTCAGAGTCAGGAAGGAAACTGGCATGTTGATAGAACCCAGAATAGAACTGAGACCTATTTATGATTGTAAACACTGCTGTTGTAGTACATTTCCCTCTTATAGTCAATGAACCTTCAGTGAAATCTCATTACATTTTAAAGCCTAGTTTCTATTGTGCTGTGGGAAATTAGAGAAAGTCCCAAGCCCAAGCCTGGAATAAAGAAGTAGAGGCAGGAGAGAAATAACCTATCCTAAAAGACCTGAGTGCTGATGGCTGAGGTGGTCACCAGCCCGGTACCAAAGTGCCCTAAGGAGGAACAATATCGTAAGTGTCAGACATGGCAGAGGGAGCAGTGGCCTGCACAGACAGAAGGACTCTAGGGAAATTTTCCACATTACAGTGAAAATAGCAGCAGAGCCGCCTCTAGGAAATCTGTTTTCACTAAAGAAATTATACAAAGGACTCTTCACCTCTCTCATCAGGAAGATGGCTTTGGATTTCTTGTTTTTGACATTTTAACAGGAAGAGAATGATCAGTACAGAAAATCCTTGTACAGAGGCTAAAAACTCCTTCATCTTTTAGTTTTGTTTTTGCTTTTTAAATTCTAAACCCATATAGTAGATCATCAAAAAAGAAATTAGGAATTTAAATGAAGAGCAGGTCTGGGTCTTCAAGATAGCAAGGGTTGGTGTTACGCAGGGTTTCAGTGAAGGTCACAGGCTCTGGAGGCAAACATTTCTATGGTCAAAGTATGACTGAGTGGTCTGGTGACCATTACTAAACATCTGGTACCCTCAGTTTCTTCATCTATAGAAGGAGCTGATAATGGCACCTACATGGAAATATTTAACTTGTGTAGATGTGGTGAAACAGTCACTCTCATAAACTGAGGGTAATAATGTGAAGTGATTCAATCTTTGTGGAAGTCACAGTGTGTCAAAGAGTAAATAAGCAGAACCATAGAATAAGTAATGTCCCAACAATTTATTATGAAGGAAATAAATGGACATGTGTACAAACATGCAAGTAAAAGATTCTTCACTAGTGCATTGTCATTAACAGGAAAAGAATGTCCTAAAAGTACATTGGGTCTCAGCTTACAGGTCACTAACTTCCTCTAGGACGCATTCTCTGACCACATTTTATAAAAGTTATTTTCCTCCCCTCCTAGGAAGACATATGGCCTGTCCTGGGGCTGGCTCTGATTTGGTCTCCTGTGGTCCTAATGGGGGCTCCTGGATGCTCTGTGGAAGACACTGTGCCTAGAAGGTGAGAAGGTTGTGGGGCACAGATGTTAGGCTTTAGGGTATAGGGATCTCCTGGACTCCCAGGCACATCCCCTCAGCCAGCAAACCCTTGCTCTTCCCCTGTCTCAGTGGCGCCACCTCAGTACTGTGCACGAGCAGTGTCCTGACAGACTGCTCAGAAAGGCTGACATGGGCTCCTGTGTCCCTGTGTAGAAGCCCCATGCTTGCTCCCCTCCCACCTCATAAGACTCCATGTATCCCAGGGGCACAGAATATTACCCTCTACATTTTACTACTTATATCTATCTTTGTTCCCTTTCTCCTTCCCTGGACTCCCTACCTCTTCTTTGCTGACCCCTTCTTCTGGGGCGATATGAATTTCTGAGAGGAACTGCATGTCCAACTTCTCCATCTCTGCCATCAGCCTGGACATAAGGTGAGATTGAGGCAGAGGAGAGAGATGAAGGTGAGAGAATGAAGGGAAATAAAGAATAGGGGGAGAGCAGAGAGGTGGGAGGAAGATCAGTGAGAATATGAGGGTGTAGAATGAGGGGGGAAGAATGGCGAAAGAGGAAGAGGAAGAAGACTAAGAAAATAGAAGAGGGGGAGTAAAGGAAAAAGAGAGGCTGAAAGATACGGTAGCGAGAAGAGGAGGATGAGAAAGGGGAGAAGGAGCACAGGGTAGGGATTAGGGGTAGAGAAGGAAAATGATTAGGAGGTGGAGGAGAAAGAGGACCAGGTGATGGAGGAGGGAGAAGAGGAGAGGAAGGTGGTATTATAGAGGAGGACTGAAAAAGGAGAGGGAAGGAGTTAAAGGAGCTTGGAGGAAGTATGGGGAGAAGTATAAGGGAGGAAGAAAGGAAGAGAAAAGAGGAGAAGAGAAAGGGAGGAAGAGAAGATGAAGGTGGGGGGATTTGTACATCTGAGGACCCAGTTAATGCCCCCAGGGCCAGTATTCTCAGGTAGGGCTTGGGTCCAATTTCTTCCCTGCTTTTCTCACAGGCAATGCCAGATGAGGGTGTTCCTTGCCTACCTCTGACGTTTGTGCTGCAGTTGCTGGTGCTGCTTGGAGGCTGCCTCCAGGAACTCCTTTGCCTTCCTATTCTCCTCCTCAAACAGCTTCCTGGAGGGCCGGTCAAAGGAGTTGAAAGATCATCAGAACATCCTCCAACTCCTCCCTTCAGCTGTTCTCCATTTTGCTATGGAAGAAGAGCCCTTCGCTGAGTGCAGAGTGGCCCTCTCCACAGAACATCTTGCTCAGCTGAGGTTGGAAGTCCTCCAGCTTCACCTCAATCAGTTTCTCTGTGGAAATAAGCAATGCAGGGCAGGGATCTCTTACCTCTGAGCCTCACTTTCCTTTCCCTTGCATTGTAGCAGGAAGATCCTCAGTGTCTCTGGGAGAAGAAGAAGGAAAAAGGCCCCGTGAGAGCTCATAAAAGGAATCAAAGTTGGACAAATAATGAGGTAGAAGATGTCAAACAAATTTAAAATAATTATGGTTCTCTGCCTCTATGCCCTGCTTCCAAATCCCCTATCACACAGATTGGGCCCTTAGAAGACAAACCTGCATCTTACTAATACTGTTAGCCTTAGCACACAGCAAGGGGCCTGGCACAATTGTCATACATTTGTGTGAACTGAACAGAATCTTCAGGTGCCAGAGTGCTTTCTGTGTACCTACTGGTGTTTCCTCAATCAGCAGGCATAGAGCAGGAACTCCCTAAGTATCTATCATAAGTGGTGGCACAGGCTGTGATAATTTACCCTGACCACTGAGACAGCAGGTTTAACCCACATGCTTCTGTGCACACATGAGCACATGTGCATGTGCGCGCGTGCACACACACACAGAGTGAGAGTGAGGGAGAGAGACTACAAAGCTGGGCTTATGAGAAAAGAAAATCCAGGGTGCCAGTGGCCTTGGATTCTTCTTTCCTTCCAGAAATGGAAGATGGATGTTTGACGGATTTATGAAGATACACGTAGATGAGTAAATGATTAGATGGATACAAGAAGAGACAATAGACAGGTAGATGAATGGATAGATGGATAGACAGTTGAATAGATAGATTAGGAAATGGGTGAGTGGAAAGATGGATGCATGAATAGATAAATGGTTGGATGGATGGATAGTTGAAAGGGTGGAACGATGGTTACTTGGATGATGGTATGATTTTTAAATGGATAGTTGGATGCTGGTTGTACAGATGGATGTTTGAATGAACAAATAAACAATGGTGAGGATGACCAGATTGATAGGTGGTTAGATGGATGGATGATAAAACTGATGAGTTGATGGGTGGATGAATAAATGGTTGGGCCAATTGTTGGTTGGATGATTAGATGAATGGATAAATGGGTTAACTACCCATTCAATTAACTATTGGATGGATGGATGGATGGATGGATGGATGGATGGATGGATGGATGG
>JAKSZT010054419.1:10804688-10898401 GCA_026826555.1 Tolypeutes matacus | reverse complement strand
TGGATGGATGGATGGATGGATGGATGGATGGATGGATGGATGGATGGATTGTTAATTGTAAGGGTGAATGAATAGAACAGTGGATGGATAAATGGGTGGACAGAAGTTTGAATGGATAGATGGGTGGTAGGAAGATTGGATGGAGACATGATTGGTTAATCTGGATACTGAAACTTTCAAGTTCCTGCCTTGTTCTAGACATGTTTTGCTCCTTATGCCTTTTCTTTCTTTCTCACCCTAGTTTCCTCTTGCTATTTCCCTCAGAAAATTTGGGCTCAAAAAATAATTCATCATCCTTCTAAGAATTATTTCAATTCATTCTTTCCATAAATATTTATTTAATCCCTACTACATGTCAGACCCTGGGCTTAGTTTAGTAAAATTTCGATGAACAAAAAAGGGGTGGTTACTTGCCACTAGGGGATCAACAATATAGTGGGAGGACAGATATTAAGTCCATTATCATACTAGTAACTATATCATTATTTATGAAAATTATGCAGTGAGTAGAGCATTTCAGGGAAAGGAATTGGCTAATGCAAAGGCTCTGATATTTTGGAATGTTCTTAGCAAATGTCTGGGAAAAGCAAGGAGGCCAGCATGCCTGGAGCAGACTCAGCCAAGGGAAATGGAAGAAGGTGAAATGGGGAGGTAAAGGGCTAGAAAACATCAAGCCTTGTAGCTCACTGACAGGACATCGGTATTTACTATGAGTGAGGAAGGAGGCAAGGAGGGTTATTACAATAGGATATAAACTCATTTATGTTTCAACAGAATCCATCTGTCTACTATGGGGAAAGTAGACTTTTGTAACATAGCTAGAGTAGAAACAAACATACACACACAGAGTGACAGAGCAGCTAGCTACTAAATACCTTGCTTTTTCCTCAAGACTTCCTCCAGGCGCAACTGCTCTCCATTCACTGGAAAAAATAATGACACTACCAAATTTCAGGCACCACACTTTGACCTGTCCCTGACAACTCCAAATTAAGGGAAGGATCTTGCCAATGGTCACACAAAAGGTCTTGTACAGATTCAGGAGAGGCTTGAGTGTCTTCCTGTAACCCCATCTCCTTTACCTAATGAAGATCTCTATGAGACCAGCCCTCTCCCCTGTGTGCCCATATTCCCAATAAGTGGTATAGGGCCATGATGTTTGCAAATGGTGGTGTGAATATGACATGGAATGAACATTATTTTAGACAAACTTTACATCTGGTGGGAATATATGACAACAAAAATGTAAATATAACAAGTCAGATGGGGATAAGGGATATATAAAGGGGAAAAAAATCAAACAAAGAAAGAGGAATAGAGAGTGACGAGGTATGAGTTAGGTGCTATTTTTAGATGGGAAGACATGCTAAGACCTCTCTGAGGAGGTGAGGTTTGAACTGAGAGCTGAATTACTAGAGACAGTAAGACGACATCTAGATTATTAAGGGTAAAGATCACTGCAGGCAAAGGGAACAGACAGTAAAAAAGTCCACGAGGTGGGAGTGTGCTCCAGAAGTGTTTTATTTTTCTTTGAGGTACCGGGGCTGGGGATTGAACCCGGGACCTTGCATATGGGAAGCCAGCCTCAACCACTGAGCCACTTTGGCTCTCCTAAGTTGGTTTTCTCATTCGTTTACTTACTGTTTTTTTCTTTGTTTTTAGGAGGCACCGGGAACTGAATTCAGGACCTCCCATAAGGGAAGCAGGCGCTCAACCACTTGAGCCACCTCTGCTCCCATCTGGGAGTGTTTTGTTGCCATTGGGGTGGGAGGGTGCGAGAGGTAGAAGTTAAGGCCAAAATGGTGGCAGTGCACCCCACTGGGCTTTGGAGATAACACTGAAAAAATCTGGGTGTCTGGAACCTGGAATTTAGGTAGGGCAGTGGAATTTAGGGTTTAGGGATATTCTGGGACTTCTCTGTGTTCTTCTCATACCACTTACATGAATCTAATTCCTTCTGTTTGGCCTCCCAGAGGGCACGGGCCTCTCTCACCTCTTCACTGGCTTTCTGTTTCACTGGGCCAGAGATGAGAAAGACCAACATTGAGCAAGCAAAGTCCTCAACTCTCCATTCTCTCTCAAAATGTAGCATTTCAAATTACTCAACAAGCATCTCTGGATTATAGATATAAAGAAACAGAAGTTTCCAAAGCCCAGGTTCTTCTTTTTGAGCTAAGCCAGTTGACTGAGGCCCCTGAGCTCACATTTTTGAAACTCCTTAACCCGTTTAACCAGGTCCTCAATCCGCGGATCCAGGCTTTCTGCTGCAGAGGAAAAGGGAGATTGATCGGGAGAAGGCCAGCATTCTGAAGCAGGTAGAGATGGGGTGGGTGCTGGCATGGTGACTATACTGCTTTCATTCGACATGCATTTATTGGGTGTTTGCTGTGTCCCAGAAGTTGTGCAGGACACTCGTAGACTTCTGTTATGGGTGGCAGAAAAAGACAGTGAACAGAAAAACGGATCACAACTTGACATCATTTTGGGACATAGCAACTGTGTTGTGAAAAAACAATGCAAAGTTTAGAGAGATAGACGGCAAAGGGGTGGAAGATTCTTCTCCATGTACAGCAAGGACTTCTTAGGCCCTAAGTATGTGAGAAGAGCAAGCTCTACAGCTCACAAAGTGGGGATAACATGAGAACCTTTCTAGATAGAGGGAACAGCAAATGCAAATACCCAAAGCTAGGGATATGGGAAGTGTATATGTCAGGGAACAGGGAGGATACCCAGTGAGCAAGTTGAGAGTGGCAGGATATGAGGTGGAGTGAAGGAAAATGGAAGATCTCACAGGGCCTTGTGAATCAAGACAGGGGCTTCTGTATTTTATTCTGTGTTGTGAGAAGCCAATGGAGATCTCCTTGCATTCGTACCCTGTTAAGATCCCTGGTAGCTGGGGATGAGGGAACATGACTAGTCTGTGACTAAGGGATTGTCCACATTTGATAAAAGGCAAAAAAGCTTCCCTTTGCATTTTAGGTGGCAGCTTGTGTGCCCTCCAGTGAAGCAGAGCAAAACTGCCTCTTGGGGGAATTTTGCTACATTTTTCTCTAACTTAGCTTCCTCACAAGTTTCCTGGTTTTGATAATCTGAACCAAAAAGGGTTCTTTCTTTTCCCTCTCTGGCTCCAGGATCAACAGCGCAAAGCCAGAGGACTAGGCTGGAGAGAAAAATAGTCCAACTGTCCCAACTCTCCCTTCTTGGGGAGAGGATCACAAGAACCTCTAGGCCTCAAGTGGCCCAGTTCTTTCTGTACGTCAGAGTTCTACTTGTGGGCACATACCTATATACTCTATTTCTGGGCATAGGAGGAAAAGCATGGAAGTATAGAAATAAAACCTCTTCCTCATCTATAAAAATACCCAACGCCTTAATATGCTTATCTCAGTTCATCCCTTAGGCTGGGCCTTCAGTTCTCCCCAGGGCAAGAACTGGGTATCTTCATCTCTGCATCTACCCCAGGACCAATTCTAAAGAACCCACAAAAAGTCCACAGAATTTATAAGCACAGGCTTTGGGTTTTTGAAGCCACTAACTAGGTTTTATGACCTTTGTGCAAGGGAGCACTCTGAGGTAATATCAATAACTTGGAACACTACCAACTCCCAGGGCATTTTGTTTTCCTGAGAAGGTTACAGTCATTCTATGATTCCTGTCCTGTGGTCTCTACCTAATTTTTGTCCAGGCAACAGACCTTAATTGACAATTTTGGAAGGAGAGCCAAAGTTCCTATTTATCTAGTTTCAACTGACTGACAACAGAATTTTGAGCTGAGAATGGGCTTGGCAGGACCCCTTTGCCCCAATTCTTGTGAGCTGTGAGTGCAGATCATCTCCCTGCTACGGCACAACAACAAAAGGAAAGGTACAAAGTCATCTACGTTGTTTTCTGTCACTTACGTATAAAAAATAGGGGGCAGTATATATATCAATACTTGTATATATGTAAAACATCTCTGGGAGATATATATATTATCTAATGTTTCCTGCCTGTGTAGAAGTCCAATGGGACACAAAATTTGGGGGATATCATTCATTTATATCCTCTGCCTTCTTGATATCTGGACCATGTTGTGGTATTGGTGATTCAAATAACTATATTTTAAAATAGATAGCACAATGGGATAATTTCCTGAGGTTTGGATGGTGGTGACTGGCTCTGAACCCATGTCTTGCTTATCCTCAACCCTCAGATCCAGCCTCAGACACAAGAAGACACATGACCTTGCTGTAGCTTTTCCACCATCTCCAGAAACTCTTCTATCTTCTTTGCATTGGATTGCCCTGTAAACAAAACCAGAATATAATTACAGGTACCACTGAAAGTGAGAGTGAACTGAGGAAAAGGCCAGGTCTATCTGGAAGTGGAGAGAAAGGCCCCCCAGCAAACTTTATCCTTTTTAAAACAAACTCAGTCTTCCTGATATTTCATATCCAAATACTTTAGAATGCATTTCTAAAAAATAAATCCGTTTTCTCAAAAATACACAGCTACATTATAATGGTCAATAACATTATAAATATTCCTTGATATTATCCCAAATCTAGACCACATAAAAATGTTTATTGTGCCCAAAACGTCTTTTTTTTTTAAGATTTTATTTATTTATTCATTTATCCCCCCCTTGCTGCTTGTGCTCGCTGGGTCAGCTAACCACGCCGTGCGGGCGGGCTTGCCTTCACCAGGAGGCCCCGGGAACCAAACCCGGGGCCTCCCATATGGTAAACGGGAGCCCTACTGATTGAGCCACAGCCACTTCCCTCAAAATGTCTTTTTTAAGGTTGGTGGGAACAACTATTTGTCAGTGTAGCAGTGGCAAAAGAACAGACAGTGACCTCCACTTCCGTTTTTACTCTTCACTGCATTTCTAGGGCCAGTCACTAGGTATGACTTGGTGTATTTTCAGTGTTTCCTTAGGGCAGTGTCATCATTAAGTGACATCTGCTAAATCATTAAAAAAGATATAATCCAACATGAAACAAGTCAATGGTTGTTGAAGTTAAATACTATGTACAGGGGCTTCTATTATTCTCTCTACTTCTCTTTGAAAATATTTTAAGAAATATTATAAGGGCATATCTTTTAAAGGGTGGAATACATTTATAGGAAAAGTTTTCAATTTTCTTCTCTTTTATGGACAGCAATTTTCCTGAAATTCTTTAAAGCAAATTGCACTATACTTTAATTACACAGGGAAAATATTATGATCTAAAAATGAAGGGAAATGTGTTTTTCATGGAGGCTGTTCTTGTTTGGAGATGTTTAACAGATTCTATTCACATCTATCAATGTGTGGACCCTGGTCTGAAAAAAAACTCACTTTTAAAAGTTAGTGTTAAGACAAAAGAAAAATCTGGATATAGGCCTGGTGTGTGATGATGATGTTGGGGAATTATTGCTAATTTTCTCTGGTGTGGTATTAGTATAGTGATTCTTGCTGAGGAAAATGTAGTTTTATTCACAAGATGCATAATGAAATATTTCAGAGCAAAGTGAAAGGGTGTCCATAATTTACTTTAAAATACTTTAAAAAATTGATGTAGAAAATACGGTAAAACTGAACAAAACTGAAATCTAGGTGGTAGAGATCTTAAAAATGGTGAACTCATAATTCTCTCTAAATTTCCACATAAAAATAGAACAACTAGATAATAAAATCAAAAAACCTATCAACAAGATTTATAACACAACATGATGCCAAGCTAGTCTGTTAGACTTTAAATTAAAGTGGTTGGAGAAACACTACCAACAGCCACGGGACCTCTTGGCATCTGTGCAAGAGTAAAAGGAAGAAGTAATGGGATAGTTCTAATGGGCATGAGACAGTAGAACAAAATATCCAGTAGATATTCAGTAGAAATCATAACAGGCCAATTTGAGGATGGTAGTGGTATTTCCCTCTCCAATAGTGAGTTAAGTCCGAGGTAACAACTTCTGGAGCAGTTTGAACCTGAAGCCTGTGGTATGCTGGTAAATGTTTAACTGACAGCTATTCAAAGAAAAAGGAGCTTATTGTGGTATTTTCCAATTGGTGTGGTAAAAATACTCCCAGCATGGCTGATTTCAAGTTACATAAGTGATGTCATTGAAAGCCGACTTGAGAAAAGATGTGAAATAGCACACTATTATTTAGTATGTCTACCATATAGATACAATAGTCATAAAAAATCGCAAAACATAATGGTAAAATGAAGTAATAAAAAAACTTAAACTTCCAAGTTTCAAAATACATGACACAAGAACTAATAGAACTAAAAAGAGGAACAGAAAAATCCCCAATTACATTTAGAGGTTTCAACAACCATCACTCAATAAAACAAGCAGACACAAAAGTAGACAGAAAAATGGTGAGCATCCAGAAGCCTCGAACAACACTTTTAACCAACATGAGCTAGTTAATATTTATAGAACATTCCACTTAAAACAGCAGAATACAAATTCTTTTCAAGTGATCACAGAATATAAATCAATGTAGAAAATATTTGGGGCTAAAAAGCAATTCCAAATAAACTTAAAATTATGCAAATCACTCAAAGTATGTTCTAAGGTCACAATGGAAATAAAGTAGAAATTAATAAGAGAACGATATCAGGAAAACAGTGAAATATTTAGTAAATAGCACAGATCTACATAATGTATGGGTCAATGAAAAAAAAATCAAAAGAGAAATTGGAAAGTATTTTGAACTGAATTAAAATAAAAGCACAAACTATCAATATTTGTGAGATGCAGCTAAGGAAATTATGGCTTATATTAGAAAATAAGAAATCTCAAAACAAAGACATAAGCCTCCACTTTAAAAAATACAAAAGAAAGAGCAAATTACACCTCCTGGAGCCTTGCCACCAACCATAGACCACTGTTCACACGGTGGGCCACACTATGGGAGATGTTTGTGTTGGATGTGGTGGGAGGTGTGGGAGGTGGGCAACATGGGAATCCGAGTGGGTTCCGTATAATATTTTAGGTAATCTAAGCACCTCTTAAAATATATGTATATATATATATATAAAATAACATTTTTGTAAGCAAATACACATATATGCATATATATTTATATATCATTTTACAAATGTTTGTATGTATTGTGAGAATTTTGATTTTTACCCATAATAAAAAAAAAAAAAAAAAAAAAAGAGCAAATTACACTTGGTCTTAGCCAAAAGGCTGAGAACTGATAAAAGAAAGCAAATTAAACACAAATCTGAAGGAAAGCAGAAGAAAAGCACAAAAAAGCAATGAAGAAAAGCAGTTAAATAAAAAACTAGTCCTTTGAGAAATCAAAGATAAATCACCACCTTAATTTTCTTGATTAAAAAAAAAAAAAGGAAGACACCAATTACCAATACCAGGAATGAAAAGGAGCTATTACTTACGTATTCTACAACACTGAAGTCATTAGAAGGGAATATTATTAACAACTTCATTCCAATAAATGTGACAATTAAGAAGAAATGAGCACATGACTTGAAATAAACTTTACGAAAGCTCACTCAAAAAGAAATAGGTAACTTGAACGATGCTATGAATATTAAAGAGATTGTATTTGTAGTTATAAACCCTCCCAACACACCAAGCCCAGATGGCTTTACTGCTGGATCATACTAAACATTTAAGGATGGAATAATATCAATTCTAGGCAAAATTTCAGAAAATTGAAGATATGGGATGACTTCCCAACTAATTCAATGAGGAAAGCCTTACCCTTAATCCAAAGTCAGGTACAGATAATACAAGAAAAGGAACAACAGAGTAATATCCCTCATGAATATACCTGCAAAAATTCCAGAAAAAATATTTGGCAAATAGAATCCAACAATATATCAAAAGAAAAAGATATGAACAAGTGGGGTTTATCCTGATAAGACAAGGTTAACTTAATATGTAAGTATCAATTAATGGAATTTATCATATTAACAAATTAAAAAATAATAATCACAATATATGCAGAAAAAGCATTTGGCAAAGTCCATCTTCCATTCATGATAAAAGCTTCTAAAATCAGGAATATAACAAGGATATCACCAATTCTGTTTGTCACTGTGCTGAAGAAAGAAAGTCACATATATTGGAAAGTAAGAATTAAAACTGTCTTTATTCACAGATGATGCGATTGCCTATGTAGAAAATACAATGGAACTAAAAAAGCTACAAGAATCACTAAGTGAGTACAGCAAAATTGCAGAATACAAGGGCAATAAACAAAATTCAATTACATTGTTATATACTAGCAACAAAACAATATGGAATTGAAATGTTTGAAGATATAATTTACAATTGCATTAAAATTATAAAATACTTAGGGATAAATCACACCAAATATGTGCAACATATATGCATATATATTTATATATCATTTTGCAAATGTTTGTATGTATTGTGAGAATTTTGATTTTTACCCATAATAAAAAAAAAAAAAGACAAAAGACAGTTGATTATATCTGAATGAAAAAGCCATAGATTCTACATTTTAAAATTTGAATAAAAAAAAAACAACAACAAAAAACTGCAAAAAAAAAAAAAAATGTGTGCAAGAAGTATACTCTGAAAAAAACACAAAACTTTGAAACAGAAAACTTAAATAAATGCAGGCATAAGCAGTACTCATAGGTTAAAAAACACAATATTATTAAGATGAAAAAAAACTACACAAATTGATCTATAGAGTCAATGCAATACAAACTAAAATCTAATCTAAATATTGAAAAGTTGATTTAAAAATTTATTAGGCCTTTTCACGAAGATGGCACCGAAAGTGAAGAAGGAAGCACCTGCCCCTCCCAAAACTGAAGCCAAAGCCAAAGCTTTGAAGCCAAGAAGCCAGTACTGAAAGGCGTCCACAGCCACAAAAAAAAAAAAAAAAAAAAAAGAAGGTCCGCACGTCACCCACCTTCCAGCAGCCTAAGACGCTGAGTCTCAGGAGACTGCCCAAATATCCTCGGAAAAGCACCCCCAGGAGAAACAAGCTTGACCACCATGCCATCATCAAGTTCCTCCTGACCACTGAGTCAGCCATGAAGAAGATTAAAGATAACAACACACTTGTGGTCATCATGGATATCAAGGCCGACAAACACTACATCAAACAAACTGTGAAGAAGCTCTATGACATTGATGTTGCCAAGATCAACACCCTGATCAGGCCTGATGGAGAGAAGAAGGCATACGTTCTACTGGCTTCTGACTATGATGTTTTGGATGCTGCCAACAAAACTGGGATCATCGATACTGAGTCCAGCCAGTTAATTCTAAATATGTTTTTTGACTATAAAAATTTTTTATTAGGAAATACAGAGGATTTAGAATAGCCAATAAACTGTGAAAACAAATAAAGTTGGAATTCTTACAGTACCTGATTTCAAGCTTACTATAAAACTACAAATTCAAAACAGTGAGGTATTGGTATTGAGATGGACAAATTGATGAATGAAACAGAATACACTCCAGAAATCGACCTACACATATAAAGATGAATAATTTTTGACAAATGTGAAAAGGAAATTCAGTCTTTTCTACAAATGGTGCTGAAACTTTCGTTATTGATATGCAACAAAAAGTACTTGGACTCATATCACACAACATACAAAAAAGTAGCTCAAAATGAATCACAGACCTAAACTTAAAACATAAAAACTATAAAATTTCTAGAACAGCCAAGAAAGCATAGGAGAAAACCTTTGTAAACTTGGGTTAGGCAAAGATTTCTTAGGTAAATAGCAAATACGGGATTCCTAAAGGAACAATTTCATAAATTGTACTTCATCAAATTTGAAAATGTCAGCTCTTAGAAAGACACCATTTAGAGAATGAAAAGACAAATCACAGACTTGGAAAAAAGTTTTGCAAAACATATATCTGATTAAGGAATTATATTCAGAATACACAAAAAACTCTCAAAACTTATTAACAAGCAAACAAACAACACAATAAAATATGGGCAAAAGGTTTGAGCAGACAATTCACCATAGGAGATATACTGATGGCAAATACGCACATGAAAAGATGCTCAGCATCATTAATAATTAGGGAAATACAAATTAAAACCACAATGAGATACCACTACACAACTATTAGGTGTTGGTGAGAACGTGGAAGAACTGTACCACTCACACACTGCTAGTGGAAATGTAAAATACTGCAGCTACTTTGGAAAACTGGCAGATTTCTAAGACGATAATTATATACCCAGCCTGTTACCCATCTATTCCAATTATAGACAATTACACAAGAGCAGCATAAGCATGTATCTTTGCAAGGGCTTTTACACGAATATTCCTAACATTGCTATTTGTAAAAGCCAATTCCGAAAATAACCCTAATGCCCATCAACATATGAACAGCTGAAATAAATTATGGTATATTCATAAAATAGAACACTGTTCTACAATAAAAAGGAATGAACTGCTGATAAACACAACATGGATGAATCTCAAAATGATTATGCTGAGTAAAAAAAGTCAGGCCAAAGAGCCATATCATATTATTCCACTTATATAAAATCCTATAAAATGCAAACTAATCTATAGTGACAAAAAGCTTATCAATGGTTAGGGATGGGGGAGACGGAGGAAGGAGGATTACAAAAAGTCACAAAGAAACTTTTGTGTGTGGTGAGTTTATTCCTTGTTTTTATTGTGATGATGATTTTTCGGATGTGTACATATGACAAAATATCAGTCTGTAGGCTTTAAATAAGTGCAGCTTATTGTACAACAATTTTATTTCAATAAAGCTGTTCAAGATAACCTAGATGATGGTTACGTATATCTCAATTAGTCTGTCCTCTCCACTTTACATAATAAAAAGCTTAAACTATCATTAAGTTTTAAATTCATTATTAGTAGTATTACTGCTAATATTTTATCAGGAGAAAGCCTCCCGCTCTACCTCAGACCCTCACACGGAAGCCTGTCTCTGCTGGTTGTGAGGTGCAGATCATTGTTCCTTACCCGCCCCCCTCAGACCTCGTGCCCTAGGGAGGCCCTCCAAAACCACCCGCCCACCTTACCTTCAACTTGCTCAGGCAAGTCTCTAGCTCCTGAAGGTCCCAAACTAGACATCCCTGACATTCCCGCCATTATCCGCGGTCTCTCAGAGAGCTCTCGCTTGCCTTGCCTTCCCTTCAGCAGGTGATTGGACCAAACACAAGCAGAGGCGGGGCACTCAACAGTTTGAGCCTGCGCAGTGAGCTCCTTGGCCAAAATTAATACCATGGGTGCAACAGGAGGAGTAAGGACGCCATGTACTGGGCAAGCGCAGAACATCTAGCGTGAGGAAGAGTGGGAGGAGGAGAGCACCAGGTTTATATCTAGTGGTTTGGAGCGTCTAAAGCACTAAGTTATCCTTTAAAACCACCTCAGACAAGCTGTGGGCAGTAATCTCCTTTCAGGGCTGGACCCCACAGCTCCGCATTTGGACACCTGTCCCTAACAGAATGTCCCCCTGTCCAGAACCCCAACACCACTGGAATGACTGACCAACTGCCTCCAAGACCTTGGAGGGTCAAGGATAGTTCAGGTCTCAAATCTGCTCAGGAAGTGGATCCCTGATGCAGGGGCTTAGGGTGGGATGTCCAAGAAAGGAGGGGGCAGCCCCTGCAAAGACCAGAATATCACCTGGTGTGCTATGGTTTGGTTAGAGCAAGTGGAGGCAAGGGTTTCCCAAAGGCAAAAGATTCCCTCTGAGGGTATTCCGCACATCAGTTTATGCACAGCAGCCACCCTACATTCCTCACATTGCGTGCAGACCCTGAAGCTGTCCTCCTGAGCAGAGGGTCCACCCACAGGCCCTTCCGGGGATTGCCTTTTCCCCTTTCCCACTCCACCCCGCCCCCAAAGATGCAGAGGAAATGTGTAAAATCTTAGGCTGGTCCCTCCCCATTCTACTCCCTAGAGTTCTAGCTTTCAGAAGCACATGCATGAGCTATTATTGTGGGTCAGTTCTACAAGAGCAAGGTGGAGAGACTAGAGATAGTCCTATGTCTTCACCTAGTTGGTATTTATTCAGAACTTGGTGTATATAAGACCCCTTTATGAGAGATTTACTTATCCCAGTTTTCTTCTTCTGTGATATGGGCATAATGCCAAATAAATAAAAATTTATTTCAATGGAAGAGATATTTTTACCCCATCACTGTACCTGAATTTTGGTAATTAAAGGGAAAATTAAGCACCTAACCTTTTTAAAGCCTAATTATTAGTATCTTCCCATAGTTCATCTCAAGTTGTGGAAAGTGCAAACATAAGTGGAAATATGTACAAACCTGTAGGAAACTAAAGTTCACTATAGTGTTGTTTGTAATAGTGAAACACATATACTTGCACATAATTAGGGGATTTGTTAAATAAATTATGGTTCATATATATCATGGAGTGTAAGCACTTAAAATCTCCATGTGCTCTGAGGTCATCAGGCCATACATTTACCAAACTCAGCCTTAGACAAGCTATAGCCCTGTGTTGCTTTGGCCTCTAAGACATGGAACATGATGCTTCATCTGTGTAGAAACTTTTTTTTCCCTCTCTTCATCTGACTAATTCCTACTTGTCCTTTTGGTCTCTGATCCAGGTCAATGAATTTCTCTGCGTTCCAAATACTGAAATTAACTCTGCTTTTTACAGAGTATATATTTCAGTCACGGTATGTCTGACTGCAGAGTCTATGTTCTATCATCCATTTCATGTCAAATTATAGACAGTTATGATAAAAAGTACCTCTCACTGAAAACAGTTTTTGGGATGAACAGTTTCCTGTTCATCAAACACCTGTTCAAACTGGATGCAAAAGGTAGCAGTACAAGACTGCATATTGTTGCTTGCAGCCCCGTACAGTCCTACCTGAACTGAACTTTTTGGTATTTCATAAGCTTTAGAAATCATGACGAGCATTTTAAGGGGACTATCTCCTTCAACTTAGCAGCACCTTGATGAATTATGTATTGTTTATATTGTTATTTTCAAAAGTTACAGATGAGGAAAAGAGGCAGAAGGAAGTTGAGTAACTTGCCCAAGTTTACACAGCTGATGTGTGACAGAATTGGGGTCAATCTCAGTGGTCCTGACCTTAAACACATGCTATTCTCTCCCTCTCAGAAAAGTCTGTATCAGTTAGCATCCTTTTGGCTGCAAGAAACAAAAACATTCTCCTCAAGCTGATGAAAAAATAAACACATTCATGCTTTCATATAAATGGACTTCAAGAGGTAGGGTAAGCTTCAGGCATGTGCATTCAATGGCTCAAAGATGGCACCAACAACTCGGGCTTTTTCTTTTTCTCTTATCTGTCATGCTCAGTGCTGGCTACATCCTCAGACTGGTTCCAAGATAGATTCAGAAGTTCCAGGCCTCATATCCAGGTAGGGTTATGTCTAGGGAGAGAATGGGACTATCTCTTCCTGTGTCTCTTTATTAATGGGAAGGGAAAGTTTCTTACCCCTACCCCCAGCAGATATCTCCTCCCAGCATATTTACTAATACTGGGTAACAAAGTCCACTGCACAAACCAGTATGAGAGGGTGATTGTGCATGTGTGTGTGTGTATGTATATATGTAAGGGAGAGAGAGGGAGAGAGGAAGAGAGGGAGAGAGGGTGAGAGAGAGAGAGAGAGAGAGAGAGAGAGAGAGAGAGAACCTGAAGCGGGGATTATTTCTTGTTCCAGGTTAATGCAGAGTAAAATAAGATTGTAATTCTGTAGACACAAACATCACAGAATGGGAAGAAAGATTACATCGACTTTTTTTTTAGTAAGATTTTATTACTTTTTAAGTATGGTATTTCCACTGTCAATTGTGTATACCTTGTAGCCCCCTAACCAGAGACTCCCTGTTTTGCCCTCTCCAGAGGTGAGAAAGGGCAGTCACCTAGCTATATAGAGTAAGGCAGAGAATCTGGGGTTCTAAATGCTTCTTTTTATAACAAATCAATTTTATTGATATATATTAATAAAGCGTAAATCCATCTAAAGTGTACAATCAATGGTATTCACTGTAGTCAAATATTTGTGCATTCATCACTTCAATCATTCTTAGAGCACTTTCATTATTCCAATAATAATAATAACAAACAAACAAATAAAACTCAACTCTCAATCTTTCTATGTTTCCCCTGCCATACATAGCTGCTATTCTTTTGCCTTCTCTCTAGTATATTTGTATTTATATTTTGTAAAAACAGTCTTATATATGCAATATATGTTCAGGCTTTCATATAAATGCACTTCATATACTTGTGTTTTACATGAGGTTTTACGATCTTATACAGCCCCATTTTACAGTTGTTAGCTTTCCTCCTAGTAATATATATGACATTAGATTTTCCCTTTCAACCACTGTCATATATCATATAATAGCTCTGCTAGTTACAAACACCATGATGTACTTTCAACATTTCTATTCATTTCCAAAGATTTACAAACAACCTTTTTACTAATTCTGCACAGATTAACCCTCAGCTTTACATTCTCTACCCTCATTCTATTTTCCGGTGACCTATATTCTAATTATCAACTCCATGAGTTTACACAATATATTTAGGTCATAATAGTACAATCATACAGTATTTGTCCTTTTGTGTCTGGCTCACTTCACTCAACATAATGTCCTCCAGGTTCATACATGTTGTCATATGCTTCATGAATTCATTTCTTCTTACCGCTGCATAATATTCCATCGTGTGTATACACCACAATTTGTTTATGCATTCATCAGTTGATGGACACCTGGGTTGTTTCCAACTTTTGGCAATCATGAATAATGCTGCTATGATCATCTGTGTGTGGATATTTATTCTTGTCTCTGCTCTCGGTTCTTCTGGGTATATACCTAGTCATGGTATTGCCGGGTCACATGGCAAGTCTATATTCAACTTCCTTAGGAACTGCCAAACAGTCCTCCACAGTGGCAGTACATTCCACATTCCCACCAACAGTGAATAGGCATTCCTCTCTCTCCACATCCTCTCCAACATTTACAGTTTTCTGATTTTTTAATAGCGGCCAATCTAATAGGTGTGAAATGATATAGCATTGCAGTTTTGATTTGCATTTCCCTAATCGCTAGTGATGTTGAACTTTTTTCATGTGTTTCATTGCCATTTTCATTTCTTCTTTGGACAATTATCTTCAAGCGTTTTACCCATTTTTTAATCTGGTAGTTTGTCTGTGTATTGTTGAGTTGTATGAACTCTTTGTAATTAATGGATATTAAAACCTTATCAGATATGTGACGGCCAAATATTACCTCCTAGTGAGTTGGCTGCCTTTTCACCCTCTGACAAAGTCCTTTGAGGTGCAAAAGTGTTGAATTTTGAGGAGGTCCCATTTTCTATGTTTTCTTTCTTTGCTCGTGCTTTGGGTATAAGGTTTAAGAAACTATCACCTACCAGAAGATCTTGAAGAATTTTTCCTAAATTTTCTTCTTGGAGTTTTATGGTTGTCACTTTTATATTTAGGTCCTTGATCCATTTTTAGTTTATTTTTGTATAAGGTTTGAGATAGGGTTCTTCTTTCTTTCTTTTGAATATGGATATCCAGTTCTCCTGGCACTTTTGTTGAATAGACTGTTCTGGCCCGCTGGGAGAGTTTGACAGCCTTGTCAAAAATCACTTGGCTATAGATATGAGGGTCTCTTTCTGAGTTCTTGATTAGGTTCCTTTGGTCAATGTGTCTGTCTTTTATGCTAGTACCTTGCTGTTTTTACCACAATAGCTAAGTAAAATGCATTAAAGTCTAGAAATGAGAATCCTTCAAATTTGTCCTTCTTTTTAAAGATCTTTTTGGCTATTCTGGGCCCCTTACCCTACCAAATAAGTTTGATAATTGATTTTTCCATTTCTGAAAAAAAGACTGTTGGGATTTTATTGGGATTGCATTGCATCTGTAAATCAGTTTAGGTAGAATTGGACATCTTAACAATATTTAGTCTTCCAATCCATGAACATGAAATGTCCATCCATCTATTTGTCTTCTTCAGTTTTTTTAGCAATGTTTTATAGTTTTCTGAATACAGGTCCTTGGTAAAGTTTGTTCCTAAACAATGGATTGTTTAGCTGTTAGTATAAATGGATTTTTTTTTTCTGATTTCCTTCTTATATTGTACATCATTAGTGAATAGAAACGCTATTGATTTTTGTGTATTAATCTGGTATCCCACTACTATGGTGAGCTCCTCTATTCTAGTAGCTTTGTTGTGGGTTTTTCAGGATTTTCTAGATATAGAATAATATCATCAGCAAATAGAGAAAGATTTACTTCTTCCTTTCTTATTTGATTACCTGTTGTTTCTTTAAGTACCCTAATTGCTCTAGCTAGAACTTCTAGCACAATATTGAATAAAAATGGTGACACTGGGCATCCTTGTCTTGTTCCTGATCTCAGCAGGAAAATGTTCAGTATGTCAGCATAGAGTACAGTGCTAGCTGTATGTTTTTCGTATACGTACATTACCATATTGAGAAAGCTTCCTCCTATTCCTATCTTTTGGAATGTTTTTAGAAAGAAGGGGTGCTGTCTTTTGAAAAATGCCTCTTCTGCACCAATCAAGAGGATCATGTGATTTTTCTTCTTCAATTTATCAATATGGTTTATTACAATAATTGATTTTTTTGTGTTGTACCACCCTTGCATAACTGGGGTAAAACCCACTTGATCATGGTATATAATTATTTTAATGTGCTTTTGGATTCGGTTTGCAAATACGTTGTTGAGGATTTTTGTATCTACACTCATTAGATAAATTGGTGTGTAATTTTCTTTCTTTGTAGTATCTTTATCTGGTTTTGGTATTAAGATGATGTTGGCTTCATAGACTGAGTTTGGTAGCAATCTTTCCTATTAAAATTTTTGGAAGAGCTTGAGCAAGATTGGTATTAGATCGACTTTCAGTTATTGGTAAAATTCACCTGTGAAGCCATCTGGTCCCAGGCTTTTCATCTTTGGGAGGTTTTTGATGACTGTTTCAATCTCTTCACTTGTGATTAGTTTGTAGAGGTATTCTAATTCTTCTAGGGTCAGTATAGGTGGTTCGTATGTTTCTGGGAATTTGTCAATCTCCTCTATATTGTCTAGTTTTTTGGCATACAGTTGTTCATAGTATCCTCTTATGATGTCTCTTATTTCTGCGGGTTCAGTGTTAATGTCTCCCTCTCCTTTCTGATTTTATTTATTTGCATCTTCTAACTTTTTCAATTTGTCAGTCTACCTAACAGTTTGTTGATTTTGTTGGTCTTCTCAAAGAACCAACAATTGGTTTGTGAGTCTCTCTATTGTTTTATTATACTAAACACCATTTATTTCTGCTCTGATCTTTACTATTTCTTTCCTTTGGCTTGATTTGGGTTTAGTTTGCTGTTCTTTTTCTAGTTCCTTCAGGTGTGCATTTAGATCTTCAACTTTTGATCTTTCTTCTTTTTTAAAGCCCCATTGAGGGCTATAAATTTCCCTCTCAGCACTGCCTTTTCAGATTCTCATAGGTTTTGATATGTTGTGTTTATGTTTTAATTTGTCTCAAGATATTTGCTGGATTATCTTGCAATTTCTTCTTTGACTCACTGGTTATTTAAGACTGTGTGGTTTAATCACCGCATATTTACAGCTTCATTCCGTTATGATCAGAGAAAGTGTTTTGCATAATTTCAATCTTTTAAAATTTATTGAGACTTGTTTTGTGACTCAGCATATGGTCTATTTTGGAGAAGGATCCATGTTTGCTTGAAAAGAAAGTATATCTTGATGTTTTGGGGTGCAGTGCTCTATAAATATCTGTTAGGTCTAGTTCATTTATCATATTATTCAAATTCTCTGTTTATTTATCCTCTATCCAGATGTTCTATCCAATACTGAGAGATGTATTGAAGTCTCCAACTATTATTGTAGAGACGTCTCTTTCTCCCTTCAGTTTTACCAGTGTGTGCCTAATGTATCTTGGGGCACTCAGGTTAGGTGCCTGAAAATTTAGTATAGTTATTTCTTCTTGATGAATTGCCCCCTTTTTCAAATATATAATGACGTTCTTCATCCCCTATAATAGTTTTGCATTTGAAATCCATTACATCTGATATTAGTATTACTACTCCAGCTCTTTTTTCATTACTATATGGGTGGAATATCTTTTTCCAACCTTTCACTTTTAACCTGGTTGTGTCCTTCCTTCTGAGGTGGGTCTCTTGTAGACAACATATAGACAACTCATATTTTCTATCCATCCTAGCAGTCTACACACTTTGATTGGAGAGTTCAAGCCATTAACATTCAATGTTATCACTGTAAAGGCATTACTTACTTAATTCATTATGCCCTTCGGATTTCTGTTGTCTTATGGTTCTACTGTCTGTCTTCTTACCCTTCAGTTTACCCTTCCTAATAATCTTCATTTCTACACTCTTCTCCAAATTTCTCACCCTGTTTTTTTTTTTTTTTTCCTTTCAGGCTGCAGTATTTCCTTTAGTATCTCTTGGCATTTGGTAACATAATCTATCAGTTTTTGTTTGTCTGTGAAGACTTTGAACTCACCCTCACTTTTTTTTTTTATGCAGCAAATTTTTATTTATTTATTTATTTCTCTCTCTCTCTCTCTCTCTTTTTTTTTTTTTTTTAATTTTATTTTTTACCGGGAGGTACCAGGGATCGAACCCCGGTCTCTCCATATGGTAGACGGACGTCGAACCTCTTGAGCCACATCCGTTTCCCCACCCTCACTTTTGAACAACAATTTTGCCAGATACAGAATCTTGCCTGGCAGTTTTTCTCTTTCAGTACCTTAAATACATCATACCAGTTCCTCCTCGCCTCAGTGATTTCTGATGGGAGTTCAGCATTTAACCTTAATGAGTTTTCTTTGTATACGATGCTTTCTTTTTCTCTTGGTGCTTTAAGAATCTTCTCTTTATCTCTGATATTCGTCATTCTGAATAGTAGGTGTCTCAGGGTAGGTCTATTCAGATTTATTCTGTTTTGGGTGCGTTGTCCTTCTTGGATATTTATATTTGTGTCTTTCATACGGGTTGGGAAGTTTTCAGTCATTATTTCCTCAAATATTCTTTCTGCCCCTTTTCCATTCTCTTCTCCTTTTGGGACACTAATAATGCTAATTTTTTTTTTTTTTTTTTTTTTTTTTGCTTTTCATGTTGTCATTCAATTCCCTGAGACCCTATTCCATTTTTTTCCATTCTCTTCTCCTTCTGTTCTTCTGTCTTTCCCAGTGCAAACGTTTTGTCTTCAAATCACTAATCCTGTCTTCGAGCAATTCAAATTTGCTCTTTTATGTGTCTCTAATGTATTTTTAATCTCATCCATGGTGTCTTTCATTCGCATAAGGTCAGTTACTTTTCTTTGCAGGTTTTCAATTTGTTCTTTATGCCCTTGCAGTGTCTTTTCAATATCCTTTATTCTTTTAGTCACGTTTCTTTAAATTCTTTGAAATGATTTAGGAGAATTGTGTAATTATCACTGATTATTTGTCTTAAAACTGGTATCTTTTTAAGGATATTTGGTTAGTTCTTTTTCCTGGGCCATCTCTTCCTGATTCCAAGTACGGCTTTTAATTTTTTGCTGATGTCTAGGCATCAGTATATGTTTGTGATTTACTCTGATGGCCAATTTCTCTCTTTTGCTTACTCTTTTTCTTTCACAGCTCTTCTTTGATATTTGTTTCAACTTATTCTAAGTCTTCAAAATTGCCCAGCTTAAGTTATCAAAATTGGAACAGGGACTCACTAATGGGGTGCAGATTTTCCCCCAGGAGTTGGGATACAGAGTGTACTGAAAACAGATTTTTCCATGCAATTTCCAGACTGCCTAGCAGATGGTGCTCATGGGCACACCTTTCCACAGAGGTGTTTCAATCTAGGCTTCCCTGTGTTTCTGTGTTGAATCTGCAGAGTGGAGATTCAAAACCCTCTCTGCTGGCCGTATTCACTGAAGAAAAGCCCTCTAATCTTCCTCCCTTTTCCCTTGAAACAGTTGACAGGGAGGAAGACATTTGCTCCCCTTTCAGTTAGCTGCAGTGAGCCAGGGTTTTATCCTTGCTTAATATCTTGGGGGTGGGGGAGGGGACCCCTTCCCAGCAGTTGCAAGGGCTTGGTAACTCATGTTTATTGTTTTGGTTTCTTCGTCTCTCTGTCCCTCACACTCCTGGGAGCTATGCGGCACAGTCCTTGTCTGCTGACCCCAAAAGGTCCCTCAGACAGCTTTTGGCTTTTTCTCCGTTCTTTTGTGTGTGTGAAATTATTGAACTCTGTCTTTTGTCTGATGCCATCTTCCCACAATCTCTCGTCATTGAATTTTCGTATAAATTCCTATTTAATGTAATCAGCATAAGAGAATCTAATATATCTATCTCACTTTAGGAAAAAAACCTTTCCAATGGGACCAGAACTTGTTCTACCTCGAAAGCTTGAATGGGCATTGTCAGTGTTTATTTTCCTGGTTGAGCAACTCATGCCCTTCTGAATGGCACATTCTGTTTGCAATCATAATGCAAACAAATGTCTTTGTTTGACTCTTTGTCTTACCTTACTCTGAGAGACAATACTATCTTTTAATGTGACTTTCCAAGCCCAGCAAATGAGTGTGGGCAACAGGCAATTTGCAGAAGGGCCTGAGGACTCTTCCTCCAGTGTGGTGCACAAAACCACGGATTTTGGAGGGGAGGAGTAATTCTGTCTATTCCGTGGTATTTGTCTATTCACCCTCTTCCCCTTTTTAAGTCATGTCGGAGGGGAAGGCTAAATGAAAAACCAGAAAGATACAATTTGACTTATACATTAAAAAAAATAGCAATTATTATATTTTCAAAAAGAAAAAAATAACATTTGGAAGTTTTCCCCTGTAGAGAGGGGTTAATTGGAAGGAGCAAGCTTGGCTCCTATGGAAGTGGCAAGTCACTTACAAACAGCTGAGCAATCTGGGCTAGGATTGTTTTCACACAACATTAATGAGCAATAAAATTCCCTTTTCTTTTGTGTTCTTTTTGTTCTGTTTTTATTTGTTTTGTTTTGTTAGAAAAAAAGGGAGTGGGGGAGGAAAAATAAAAACAGAGAAAAATGCCAAAAACATTTCCCATAATATCTAAAAACAGAGGACCACAGTTCTTGTCAAGACAATATGAATTCTGGAAGAATGAGTTTTTCCAGTTTTCAAAACCAATAAAGAATTTTGCAAAAGCTACCACATCAGAATATTCATCTTCCAGATCAAATAACCTCCTTCCCCCACTCACCCTCACTTGTCATTTCTCATAAAAAGGTAAATGAATGTATTCAGTCCTTGCAAAAATAAGTGATAACAACAAAAGACCTCTTCTGGTAGTTGTATGGTGGTGAGGAGTTTTCACAAATATCCAAATTTTACCACAGTTGGAAAGACTAAAATTTGTTGCTCTCAATATAAGTATTACTGGAATTGTCCACCAACTGATTCTTAAATTCTGCAAAAATCTTTTCTTCTTTCTTTGCTTTTCCCTTCTCTGCAAACTGTCCATTTTTTTCCTTCTTCTTTTTGCTCTAGGCACCTGATGATCAGTTCTGTTCAGTCAGATGCAGATGGGTTTCTCAGAAGTACCACCACTGTGATGTCCTCAGGGGCAGTGCCTAAACGGAATCCCCACAGTATGGAACTCAGGTCAAATGCAGCACCATGACCTAGAAACAGAGTTTTCATTATGTTGAAAAGTTCCGAGACCCTTTCTTCATCCCATTTCCCCAAGTTACCTAGTGTTGTTTAAAAAGTCTGGTGCCACGATGCAGTTTTTTCCCCCCACAACAGAGTAAAAGCTCCACAGATTGTGCCGTCTACCTGGTGGTCAGTGGCAGCAACAGCAACTGCTGCTTCTGGAAAATAAATGGAGTCTTACAACAGGCAGGATCTTAGAACTGCTTCAGGCGTTAGCGTGGGGGGCCCAGAAAAGGGCATTGCGCTGTAGCCAGAGAGCAGTATGCCTTAGCCACCAAGTGGGGATGTGACACCACCATTGACTTTCACCCAGAGGTCTCCAAGACACACTAAGCATGGTAGCTGATGAAATCCACTGCCCGAGTTTTCAACTGATCTGCGCTGTGTAGGTCAGCCAGAATGAGAGTTTCTGTGGCTTTCTCCATGGACAGGTTACTGTAGAGGGCATCCTCACACATGAACCTTAAACGCTTGAGGGCATACTTTTCAGCAGCTGCCAGCAAGTCAACCATTTTGTCAGCCTGTGTAAATGAAGCACATCATTTCCTTAAAAACTTCAGGCTCCACATCATTGATTTCAACCTGATTATTTTTTCTCTCCTCCATTTCATGCTCAAACATGACACTAAAAACTGGAGAACAAGCTGCTACAATAGTTTTGTGAGCCTGGAGTTCCTGGCCAGCAACACACAAACAGCTGTCTGTGAACTGGGAATTCTCCCACAGTCCTCCTAAGTCGTCGGCATTCAGGGACTTTCATCTTATTCATAGCATTCTGCCCAGAAAGATTTCCAAAGTCAGGAAGCAAATATTTCTATTCTCTCTTCACCGCATTGAATTGGCAAAGACCAAAATATTTGATAACACTTGTCCAAGGTAAAGAGAACATTTGTGGTTGGAGTATAAATTGCTACAATCTCTATGAAGGGTAATCTAGCAGCACCTGAGAGTGGTGGCAACAGCTGCTGGTCCCCTCCCCTTACGCTAGCCTCTTACTGTCTGCAACACCTAGTACCTGCAGAACCACCGATACACAAATACATACTGGGCGCACACTTATCTTTTTTTTTCAAACTTCCAAAGCACCATCATTATAAATGTATCCATTAAGGAAAGTGTAATACTATAATGGAGGCCAACTCTGTTCAATGTCTTTGTTTTATTGTATAAAAGGAAAAAATGATGGATATATTAAAATCAATTTAGTGCCTTTGGTAGTTAAGAGTGCTGACTCCATGCACCCCACAGTAAAACTCCTTAAAAGTCTCCCCTATATAGATTTCTGTCATTTCCCTATAGTTTTTCTCTTGGAAGCAGCTTTATCTTCTCTCTCTAAATATATTACTTACAAATTTTGTAAACTCAGGAAAGTTATCTAAGCCCTCTGTAGCTGACATTTCTCAACTGAAAAATGGGAATAATGATAGGGTTTTTATGATATTTAAACAAGGTAATTGTGTATATAATATAATATCTTCAAAATAGTGCATTCACATATTAAACACAAAAAAATGTTTGCATTAAATAAAGACTCTCTGCGCCATCAACTGAATTACTTCCATAAAGTTTCTCTCCTAGTGACTTCTCGAATCCCTTTGTCCAAACCCTCCATTCCCTGCCAGCAACCTGCTTCACAACAAGTTGTCTCTCCTACCTCCTGCCTCCAGAAACCAATCATAGATCTTTTCATAGAAATGACCATTTGGGTCTCTCTTAGCTTCCTGTTAGTATTCTTATAGAAATAAACAAGCTCTGCAAAAAAGAACCCTTCTCAGAACTCTGTTCTCAGAAGGCAATGGGAAATTGAAATAACAACATTTTCTCGCTCTTAGAAAGATGTATGTCAAATTCCCCTGTTACAAAGGAACAGGTACTCTAACTATATTTCAGTAAAAGTACAAAGTCAGTTTGGGTGCTGGAAGAATATTGCCAACAGATCTGGGAAGAGGTCTCTGGAAGGAAGATGTGCTTTGAGTATTAGGAGATAGGATGAAACAGGTGGGGAATTGTAACAAAGAAAAAGGAAGAGAACCAGGAAGAACTGTTGGGACAAAATAAAGGTTGGGATTTCCTACACTATAGGAATTTTGGACTTTAGAATCAAACAGTCCTGGCCTGAATTCTGGATATGCTAAATTTGTAAAAGTGAATAATAATATTTTCTTTGAAAGGATATTGTGAGGATTAATGATTAATTGTGATAACGTAGATTTTCCTAGCAGAGTGAACTTCAATTAGATTTATAATTATCAATACTTTTATAATTATCATTTAATGTTCTATTATATTGCCTTATTTTCATTGAATTGATTTATATTTTATTTCACTTAAATATTTAGCATATTACAATATATGTCATGTGTGGTAGAGGAAAAAATAAGGTCTGGGAAAAGGAAGTTAGTGTGTGCACTGGGATGTCAGCTAGCTTCTGTGATTGTTGGTCAAAAAAAAAAGATTCATAGTTCAAGTTCTACAACACCTGAAAGATGCTTACAAGAGTTTTCAAGGGACTTGCTATACACAACCCATATATATGATTCCTCAAACAGGCAATATCCACTGTATTAAATCCAGACTGGAAAGATTAATTAACCATGAAATAAATCTCATTGATTCCTACTATATTTAAGGCAGTGTCCTGGATCCCAGCTATGCACAGACCTATGAATCATGTTCTCTGCCTTTATTAAGTCTCTAAGATTCTGCTGTTGTTTGCTACTACATTTAGCATAGTGTACCAAGAACATGGAATACCCACTTTAAGTGAAGAAGACATTGAGTAGGGAGAAGGTATATTTTCAATCATTTATCACATATTACTTCCAAAAAACCCTTAAGCACTATATTAAATGAGACTATTGAGTAAAATGTATTTTTCAGAACTATCTATTCACTAAACATTTACTTAACATTAGGTTTTAGGTGCTGTACTGGGCTCTGGGAACAGAAAGATAATTCAGGATGGGTCTCAGTACTTAAAAAGGTCACAGACAAGTGGGCAGACAGACACAGAGACAGAATAATTTACTTACATTATGATGAAAGCGATGATAAAGTATGACCAGTGGACATTGTGAATACAGAGGAGAGATGTTTGCCTGAAGCCTGAAGGGTAAGGTGAAGGTAATGTGGAAAAAATACTACTAGCCCCCATTTTACTGGTGATGAAAATTAACCTTCAGAGTGAATAAGTTACTTGATCAAGATCAAACAGCTGTATTTGAGCTACTTCTTACCAGAAGATTGTCTGACTCAATGCCCCATGCTCTTTCAGTTACACTAAGTGCTCTTTTTAAACAATGCATAGCAATTTGAAGCATTTTCAGACCCCAGAAAATCATGTCCTTAGGGTTATCCCATTCCTGTGTATATAAATCTATTATAGGCAGGACCTGTTGATTAAATTACTTCAGTCAAGTGCTGTTGATTAGATTGCGTTATCCAGGGTGGATCTTAATCTTATTACTGGAGGCCTCTGTAAACAAAAGAATAAAAAGCCTCAGAGACACAGAGAAGCCTCCAGAACCTGAAATCAATGGAACCTGAAATCAATGGAACCTTGGAGAAAGAAGGTCTACAGGAGAGGGGATAAATGAATGGAATTGCCATGTGTTTGATCATCCACAACTGCAGCTTGGGGAGAAAGCATCTTCTGATGATGCCTTGATTTGGACACTTTCACAGCCTCAGAATTGTAAACTTATGTGGTACCAAATGCCCACTGTAAAAGCCAACCCAATTCTGGTATATTGCTCTGGAAACTTTTAGCAAACTAAAACACAATGTCGAGACTTCCAGAAAGATGGAGGATTAGAGAGGCAGAGGGTTCAGTTGTCTCCCAGAAAAATAGCTAAAGGACAGGCAGAAACTGTCTGGAAAACTGTTCTAGGGCTTAGGACACGAGGGGAAGGCTAGATACCATCCAGAAGAGAGAGGGGTGAAGGAAAGGAGTCTCAGGTGGCTGGAAAATTTCTGTGAGTAATTCCTGATACTGGCACTCATTCCTCCACATTCATAGCAAACAACAGTGCGCCCTCTGGACGCTGGCCAGCACCTACGGACTAAGGAGGTTGCCGGGGTCGTTTTTGCCAACAAAAGGGAAAGGGAGGGGTACAGCCTACAGCAAATTCAGATTTTGGCCAGCAAACTTGGTCTGCTGTGTTGGAGGGGTTGCATACTTCCAGGCCAGATGGAGTTGCGACATTGTTTGCCCTGAGAGCTGGCAGGGAGCTAAAGATAATTTGCCTTCTCAAACATGGTCCCTACTGCCCTGGGCTTGTTGTTGAGGATGCGGAAGGAGGGAGGCTGCAGCTGGCCAAAGGAGGAGAGCAGCTTATGAGAAAGTTGATTTCTGAGGCTTGACCCACCCTTAGGACATTGCTCCTGCACCACTAACCCAGGTGGGTTTATAGTGAATGCAATCTCCCCTTGCTTCTGGGGTCTGACCCGAGAGAGCTGCTGAAGAGCGACATCTGCTGGCCGAACAGAATAGTGCACACAAATAAGGGAAAAATAAACAAAAGAATAAAAGAGTAAATCCAGGGTCTTTTCTGCCCCACCCAAGCCCCTTGGAAGCTAGCTTGCATTCATTACCCCATTACTGGAACTTTAGCCCAGGTTTGAGCAGTTAAACAGGGGCAATCCTAAATATCTAGAACAAGTTGAAACGAGTCAAAAAACATTGGTAGCACACAGCTACTTAACAGTAAATCCCTAAGCAAGAGAGAAACTGAATATCAGAGTAAACTGAACATCATAATCAGATGCCTAGACATCAGCAAAAAATTACAAACCATACTAAGAAAAAGGAAGATATGACTCAGGCAAAGGAGCAAATCAAACCTCCAGATGAGACACAGGACTTGAAACAACTCATCAGTGAGGTTCACACAAATCTCCTAAATTAAATCATGGCTTTGAAGGAAAACATGGCTAAAGAAAGAGAGACATTAAAAAGGCATCAATTGAATTATAAACCATGATAAAGTGGGTTTTAACCCAGGAATGCAAGAATGGTGCAACATAAGAAAATCAATTAATGTAATACACCACACTAAGAGATAGAAGAAAAAAATCACATGACCACCTCTATCCACATAGATAAGGCATTTGACAAAATACAGCATCGTGTTTTGATAAAAAAACACTTCAAAAGATATGATGATTGTGATGTATAATTCTTTTAATGTGCTGTTGGATTCGATTAGTAAGTATTTTGTTGGTGATTTTTTGCGTCTATATTCCTTAGAGAAACTGGTCTATAATTTTCTTTTTTATTGTTATCTTTATTTGGCTTTGGTATTAGGGTGGTGTTGGATTCAGAGAGTGAGTTTGATAATGTTCCCAACTGTTCTATCTCTTGGAAGCATTTGAGCAAGATTGGTATTAATTCTTCTTTGAATGATTGGTAGAATTCACCTGTGAATCCATCTTGTCCTAGGCTTTTCATCTTTGGGAAGTTTTGGATGACTATTTCAATCTCCTTACTTGTGATTGGTTTGCTGAGGTCTTCTATTTCTTCTAGGGTCAGTGTAAGTGGAATGTGTGTTTCTAGGAATTTGTCCATTTTGTCTATATTGTCTAGTTTGTTGGTGTACATTTGTTCATAGTATTCTCTTATGATCTCTTTTATTTCTGTGGAGTCAGTAGTAATGACTCCCTCTCATTTCTGATTTTATTTATTTGTATCCTCCCTCTTTTTTGTCAGTATAGTTAAGGGTTTGTCGATTTTGGTGATCTCAAAGAACCAACTTTGGGTTTTGTGGATTCTATTGTTTTTTGTTCTCAATTTCATTCATTTATGTTTTAATCTTTGCTATTTCTTTTCTTCTGCTTACTTTGCTTTCTTTTTTTGTTCCTGCAAATGTTCAGTTAGGTCTTTGATTTTAGTTCTTTATTCTTTTTTAATGTAAGTGTTGAGGGCTATAAATTTCCTTCTCAGCACTGCCTTCGCTATATCCCACAGATTTTTATGTTGTGCTCACAACATATCAATCTAAATTGATGAATCTCATTCATCTAAAGATATTTACTGATTTCTCTTGCGATTTCTTCTTTAACCCACTGATTGTTTAAGAGTGTGTTGTTTAACCTTCAGATTTTTGTGAGTTTTTCCTTTCTACCCATGTTGTTGATTTCCAGCTTCATTCCATTATGATCAGAGATATTGCTTTGTATAATTTCCATCTTTTTAAATGTATTGAGACTTGTTTTATGACCAACATATGGTTTATCTTGGAGAAGGATCCAGGAGCACTTGAGAAGAATGTATATCCTGCTATTTTGTGGTTCAATGTTCTATATATGTCTATGAGGTCTAGATCATTCATCATGTTATTCAAGTTATCTGTTTCCTTATTGATCCTTTGTCCAGTTGTTCTATCCAAAGATGACAGTGTTGTATTAATGTTTCCAACTTTTACTATAAAGACATCTATTTCTATCTTCAGTTTTGCAAGTGTGTTCCTCATGTATTTTCGGAAAGCCTGCATATGTGCATAAATATTTATTATTGTTTTTTCTTCTGGTGAATCCCTCCATTCATTAAAGGTCCTCCTTTATCTCTTATATCAGTTTTGTATTTAAAGTTTATTTTGTCTGATATTAGTATCTCTACCTCAGCTCCTTTTTGATTACTGTTTGTGTGGAATATCTTTTTCCAAGCTTTTACTTCAATCTATATGTGTGTAAGGTGAATCTCTTATACAGAGCATATAAATGGCAGGTATTTTTTAATCCATTCAGCAAGTTGGTGTCTTTTGATTAAGGAATTAAATCCATTAACATTTAATATTATTACTGTAAAGGCATTACTTACATCATCCATTATATCTTTTGACTTTCCACTGATCTGACTATTATCTATCTTTTTAAAAATTTTCTTTACTTTTTTATTTTTTAAAAGATACTTAGATTGCATCAATGTTACACAAAAAATACAGGGATTCCCATATGCCCCACTTCCCACACCTCCCACAACCTCCCACATAAACATCCTTCATTAGTGTGGCACATTCATTGCAATTGATAAACACATCCTGGATCTTTGCCATTAAGCATGGACCACAGTTCACATTGCAGTCTACACTCTCTCTCACACAGTTCTGCATGTTATGTGATGATATAAAATGGTCTATATCTGTCATTGCAATGTCACTCAGGATGATTTGCATGTCCCAAAAAAAGCCCCCATACTACAAATGTTTTTCCCTCTCCCTGCCCCCAGAGCCTCCAGTGGCCACTAGCTCCACATCAATGTTGTATATTCTTCCATTGCTAGAATCACAATATGTCTATAGTAGAATACCAGTAAGTCCACTCTAGTCCATAGCACTTCCCCCAATCCCGAGGATTCTGGGTGGTGATGTCCACTCCACCTCCAATTGAGAGAGAGCTTATATCCCATGGGGAAAATGGATGGGACTATCTTGCCTGCAGTTGCCTACTCTCTCCGTTCCCTGAGATGGCTGTTGTCCATCATCATCTCCCCACCAGTTGTCCTGGGTGAGTTCAATAAGTTAAAGAGTAGGTGCTGCAGTTCTACCGAGGTTCTGGGCCCAGCTGCCACATGGACCGCCCAAAGACTTGAGTCTCTGGACAAACACCTACAAACTCCAACGCCAAGTATAGGTTTAAATAGAAGGGACAGGTGAGCCATATGCAGGGAAGACATAATTGAGTCCAACTCTGTCACTCTCAGGAACACAAACTCCAAAGTAGGGCCCACTGGTAAAGCACCAAACTCCGGAGCTATCTGCTCTGACTATAGGGCCTGGGTGTCTCCAGAGCCTTCAGGAACCCCACTATTTGGGGTGGCATCCACCATGGAAGTCTATGAGATCCTGCTGAGATGTGTGTTAAGTGTTACTTCTGGGATGACCTCCCGACTCACTTTGCAGTCTCTTAGCCATATAAAGTCATTTGTCTTTACCCTTTCCCCCTTTTATTCAGGTCTTTTTCCAGTTGCATTGCTAGTTGATGCTTGGTACCAATCCGTCAGTGCCAGGGAGGCTCATTCCCTGGAGTCATGTCTCATGCTAGGGGGAAGGTAATGCATTCATATGCTGAGTTTGGCTTAGAGAGAGGCCACATTTGAGCAACAAGGAGGCTCTCAGGAGGCAACCCTTAGGCACCCCATAACAATAGGCTAAGTTTCAATTTCAAGAGCAAAGACTCATAATCTTAGTCATCAATACCAAGGGCCCATCAGTGGATCATCCTCCTTCTCCAGTCACTGCCCCTGCACTTGGGGGACTGTTGCTGCTCCCTTAGAGAATATGGCAGAGCTCTCCAGGATAGGAATTCAGTATTCTCTCGTTTATTGTGTGAGTCTTCACCCACCGTGACAATACCCCATGAATATCTAAACATTTTTATATACTTTATATGTATGCTCAGATGAACTTCCTCCCATGCATACCCCATCCCTGACACCCCACACCAATGATCCTCCCCCACCCCAGTTGTAACCCTTCTGTGATCCAAAGCTTCTTCAAAGGTGAAGCTATTACAATAGCCAAATACAATTAATAGGAAAATGAAACAACAATAATAAGTCTAAATATAAGAGATAAAATACATAAATATTTTTTAAAACTAAAAATAAAATAAAATTAAATGATTGGGATATTTAAAAAAAGAAAAATATTTTTAAAATTTTTTTGACATTTTGCCCCTCATTGCCACAATATCTGGTGTCCTGCCTGTACCGTGGCACCTTCCCCCACTCATTCCCCAGTGTCTCACTATTTTTCATTTTGTTTTCAAAGATGTTTTAGTTCACAGCAAAGTCACACACAGAATACAGGGGACTCTAATATACCCAACATCCTCCCCCTTTTCTCCCCCCCCCTTTTTATATGTGGATGGAACCTTTGTTATAACTGATATATAAATAGTGAAATGTAGCTGCTAAACATGGTCAATGGTTTACATTATAGTTTACATTTTAGACCATACACTTATAAATTTTCATGATATTTACCATGTCCTGTGTCCAACATGGTAAGATCATGTAGAACACTTCCACTGCCCATTAAATACCCCCCGTTTAATTTATTCTATTCCTCCCTCCCCCTCCCCTCGGGGCCCACGGTGACCCCCTGGCTTCACTCCTTGGATGACAAGATTCATAGTTACATGCAACAAGACTAAGGTCTTCATTCACTGGTTTGCCCTCCCTTATTAGGAACCGCCCATACTTTCGAGACACTCCAGCTTATTTGTGAACAAATCAGCTATTATCTATCTTTTTACACTTTTTGTCACCCTTACTAGTAATCTTTATTTCTACACTCTTCTCCAGGACTCCCTCTCCTGTCTTCCTTTCAGGTTGCAGCACTCACTTTAGTATCTCTTGTTAATCTGGTCTCTTAATGACATACTTTTTTAGTTTTTGTTCATTTGTGAAGACTTTAAATTCACCTTCAGTTTTGAATAACAGTTTTGCCAGATAAAAAATTTTTGGTTAGCAGTTTATGTCTTTCAGAACCTTTAATATATCATACTAATGACTTCTCTCCTCCATGGATTCTGATGAGAAATTGGTACTTAGTCTTATTGAGTGTCCATTGTATATGATGAATTGTTTTTCTCTTGCTGTTTTCAGAATTCTCTTTTTATCTCTGGCATTTGACATTCTGAATAGTAGGTGAATCAGAGTAGGTCTATTTGAATTTATTCTCTTTGGGATGCATTGTTCTTCTTAGATATTGATATTTATAACCTTTTTAATGGTTGGGAAATGTTCAGTCATTATCTACTTAAATTTTTCTTCTGCCCCTTTTTAATTCTCTTCTCCTTCTGGGACACCTATAACAAGAATGTTTGTGCATTTTGCATTGTAATACAGTCCTCTGAGACCCTGTTCCAGTTTTTCCATTATTTTCTCTCTCTGTTCTCCTGTCTTTTCAAATTCAGATGCTCTGTCCTCAAACTCACTTATTCTGTCCTCAACCAATTCACATATACTATGACAGTATATGCCTCCAATGTATTTTAAATCACTTTCATTGTCTCTCATTCCCATAAGTTCTGCTACTTTTCTTTGCAAATTTTCAAATTCTTCTTTGTGTTCAACCAGTGTTTTTGTCTCTTTAGCTATCTCATTAAATTTATTAAGGAGATTTCTTTGGCTATCTGTGATCAGTTGTCTCAAATCTTATGTTTCATCTGAAGGTTTAATTTGTTTCTTTTTTGGGCCATATCTTCCTGTTTCTTAGTGTGGGCCATATCTTCCTGTTTCTTAGTGTGGCTTGTGACTTTTTGCAGGTGTCTTGTGTTTTTTATTTGTTTATTTTGTGCTCAGTTTCTCCCTTTATCTTATGGCTTTTTTATTGGTTGGCTTTTTGCTAAAGATTCCTTTGTATCTCGTCCATGAATGTTATTATATTCTGTTTGTTTTTTATTTGACTTTGTATATTTTTAGCACTCTTTTTGTTTTTTCTTGCTGCTATTTCCTGGAGAGCTATTTTTGGTAGAAGTATCTCCCCTGGGGACAACTTTCTCAGGTCTGGTTTCCAAGTAAAACAGATTCAGGGACCTAGGAAGGGAGTGCAGATTGATTCCAATATGCTCTGTGGAGGAGATCCTAAAACTTTTTTTTGCAGAATTGGAAAGCCCAATTATCAAATTTATTTGGAAGTGTAATAGGTCCCAAATAGCTAAAAATATTTTTAAAAAGAAGAACAAAGTTGGAGGACTCTCACTTCATGACTTTAAAACTATTGCATAGCTATGGTGGTAAAAACAGCATGGTACTGGAATAAAGATAGATATGTTGACCAATGGAATAGAATTGAGTGTTCAGAAATAGATCTTCAAATTTATCGCAATGTGATTTTTGACAAGGCTGTCAAGCAGTCCCAGCTGGCCCAGAGCAGTCTATTCAACAAATGGTGCTGGGGAAACTGGATATTCATATCTAAAAGAAAGATGGAGGACCCCTATCTCACACTTTATAAAAATTTACATCAAAATGGATCAAAGACCTAAATATAAAAGCACAACCATAAAACTTCTAGAAGAAAAAGGTAGGGAAACATCTTCAAAATCTTTTGTTAGCCAGTGGTTTACTAAACCTTATACCCAAAGCAGGAGCAATGAAAGAAAACATAGATAAATGGGACCTCATCAAACTTAAAAACTTTTGTATTTCAAAGGACTTTGTCAAAAAAGTGAAAAGGCAGCCTTCTCAATGGGAGAAAATATTTGGAAACCACACAACCGATAAAGGTTTGATATCCATGTTACATAAAGAGATCATACCACCTAATGATAAAAAAACAAACAACCCAATTAAAAGATGGGCCAAAGAATTGAATAGACATTTCTCCAAAGAGGAAATGCAAATGGAAAAAAAGCACAGGAAAAAATTTTCAATATCACTAGCTATTAGGGAATTGAAAATTAAAAGTACAATGAGATGTAATCTTACAGCTCATAGAAAGGCAATAATTTAAAAAACAGAAAAAAAATAAGTGATTGAGAGGATGTGGAGAAATAGGAACACTCCTTCACTGTTGACGGAATGTAAAATTGTGCAGCCTCTGTGGAAGACAGTTTGGCGGTTCCTCAAGAAGCTAAAAATAAAACTACCATATGATTCAGCAATCCTTCTACCTGGAATATATCCAGAAGAAGTGAAAACTGTGAAGCAAACAGACATCTGCACATCAATGTTCATAGTAGCATTATTCAAAATTGCCAAAAGATAGAAACCACCCAAGTTACTATCAACCAATGAATTGGTAACAAAATGTAGTGTATACATATGCTGCAATACTATGCTGCTGTAAGAAGAAGTGAAATTGGGACATAAATGGATGAACCTTGAAGACATAATGCTGAGTGAAATAAGCCATATACAACTGGGCAAATAATATAGGGTCTCACTAATATGAACTAAATATGAAGAACAAATGCATGTAGTTAAAACCTAGAATATAGATTACTAGGAGATAGTATGAGGGCTGAGAAGGGGAACTGATGCTTAATATATGTAGAATTTTCAAGTAGCTTGACTGTAAAGTGTGGAAATGTATAGAGTTGTTGGTAGCACCTTATCCTGAGTATAACTAACACAGTTCATTTATAAACGGGATTGCATCTGAAAGGGGTGATCTAGGGATGTAAATATCAATTGAATTAATATCTAGTGACTGAACAAAATAGTGAAACTGGAGGTGGATGAGAATTGTGGCTAATAGTAAAAATACAAGACCGATCTAGGAACTAGAACAAATGTACATCACTATTACAAGGTGGTACGCCTATGGAGATACACAGGAAAAAAACAATTAATGTAACCTATGGACTATAGAATACAGCAATATTGGAATATTCTAGCATCAATGTTAAAAGAGTACTGTGTTCATAATAGGGAGGTATGGATATATATACCAAATGTATGCTATAGACCATAATTAATGGTAGTGATTTGATGATGTTATCTCATAATCTGTAATGAATATTTCACAACAATGTAATGAGTTCATGGAAGGGTGTTGCATGGGTACTCTGCACATTTGCATGATTGTTTTTTATGTTCCAACTTATCTAATAAAATATATATTAAAAACTACAATGAGGTATCATTTCACACATTATAGAATGGCCATTTTTACAGAAACAGAAACTATTAAGTGCTGGAGACGATGTGGAGAAATAAAAACACTTCTTCACTGTTGGTGGGAATGAAGAATGGTGCAGCCTTTGTGGAAGACATTTTGGACTTTCCTCAAGAAACTAAATATAGAACTGGCATATGATCCAAAAATCTTGTTAATAAGATTATATTCAGAAAAACAAAAAATGAGGATATGAACTGACATTTGTACACTGATGCTCATAGCCACATTATTCACATTTGCTAAAATATGAAAAGAAGCCAAATGTCCATTAACAAGTGAGTGAATAAACAAAATGATATATATACATACAATGGAATAATATTCATCTGTAAAAATAATAATGAAATCAGGATGCATTTGACAACATAGATGAAACTTGAGGCTATATGTTGTATGAAATAAGCCAGACAGAAAAGGAAAAATATTGTATGGTTTCCCTCATATGAACTTTATATGATGAGTAAACTCTAAAATATAGGTTACTAGGAGATAGAATGTTGGCTGAAAATGGGAGTAGATGCACAATATATGTAGATTTTTAAAATAAGGCTTATTGTAAAAGTGTGGAAATGAACAGAGTAGATTGTAACACATTATAGTGAGTATAACTAAGACTGCTGATTTATAAATGAAATTGTGGTTGAAAGGGGTAATCTGTGGACATAAATGTTAATTGAAAGGAAACTATAGAATGATCTAGGGTATGTATGACATAGTGATTTCAGTGATGGATGACGATTGTGATTAATAGTATAAATATAAGAATGCTCTTCTTCTACAAAATATTAAGAATATGGTGATACTCAGGAAAAGCATAAATAATATAACTTATAGATGATTGTTAATGGCAATATTGTAATATTTTTGCAGCAAATGGTAAAGAAGATATTATATCAATTCTAAAGGACAAAAATAGGGAGCATAAAGAGGTATGGGATTTTTCCTTTTGCAGTAATGAAAACTTTCTTAAATTAACTGAGGTGATGACAGCACAACTCTGTAAAGAATATGAAAACCAAAGAATGTACACTTTGAAAGAATTTTCCAAAGCATGGAACTGTATAACACAATGTATCCTATGGAGGAAGATGCACTGTGGTTAACAGAACAAATATGTGAACATTCTCCCATGGCCTATAACAAGTCTATAATACTGGTACAAGGTGTCATTAATGGGGTGGGTTGGGTGAAAAATAAACCTAATGTAAGATATGGGCTATAGTTAGTAGTAATGGTTGATGATGCTCTTTCATAGTTTGCAACAATTATTTCACAACAACATAAGGTGTTGGTGATGGGGTAGTGTATGGAACCCTGTATAGTGATATACATGTTTGTTTGGTAAGTTCACAACTTACACTATACACTTATTTTTTATGGATGTTCATGTATGAATGATAAATACCAGTTTTTAAAAGTTTTAAAAAAAGATAGACTGAGAAGGAAACTTCCTCAACATGAAAAAGGGCATATAGGAAAAACCCACAGTCCACATCACACTCAATGGTGAAATGCTAAATGCTTTCCCTCTAAGATCTGGAACAAGACAAGAATGCTCAATGTTACCACACTAATTTAACATTGTATTAGAAGTACTTGCTTGAGGATTTAGGCAAGAAAAAAAAAAGGCATCCAAATGGGAAAGGAAGACTTAAAACTTTTACTATTCACAGATGTCATTATCTTATACATAGAAAGTTCTGAGAAATCAATAACAAAGCTTCTAGAGCTGATAAATGAGTTCAGTAAAGTGGCAGGATATAAGATCAACAAGCAAAAAGCAGTAGCATTTCTGTACACTAATAATGGGAAGTCTGAGTAGGAATTCAAGAAAAAAAAATCCATTTACAATAGCAAATAAAAGAAACAAATATCTAGGAATAAACTTGACCAAGGATGTAAAGGACTTGTGCACAGAAAACTATACATTAATGCTAAAAGAAATCAAAAAAGGCCTAGGATAAGGCAAGATGGCATCGATTTAAGTGGATACTCACCATTTCTCTCGCAAAAGACAGGTAATTGGGGACAGGATCCTGCCCAAGTGAGCTGTTCTGGGAACCCACGGAGTAGGAGCCTTGGGGCCATCGATCTGGAGGGAGCTGGACAGGGAGATAGATTGCTCAGGATAAAACAGTTTTTAGCTCCGTTCCTGGAAAACAAGGATGGCTAAGCTCCATCCTCAGGGCAGGGGGCCAGGGTGAGCCCCGACTCCCGCCAGCCACCCAGCTAGAGGGAACATTCTCTGAGAGTGGGAGGGCTCTCGCAAAGGGTGGAAAGGGGTTTCCTCTCTGTGGGTTTGGTTGCCTGGACCGCCTTAGAGGTTTGGGGAACACACCAGCCAGCTCGAAGTGGCACCAGGATGAGAGGAGAGGCGAATCTGCTGAGGAAGTCTGATTTACCTAACTGCCCTGGGATACAGAGGTTTGGCTTTAGAGAGGGTGGAGTCAGCCAATTTAATAGTCCCACGCTGAGGGTTATCAGAATTTCAACTCCCCTAAGGGAGTCAGGCAGTAGGAAGTGCTTAATAAGTTTTTAGGGTCCCCTGGGAGGACACGTTGGTCTAGAAGAGTCTTGAAAATTATTTCAGAGCAGTGTACTCAGTCATCAGAGTCCCATTTGAATTTCAAAAGGAAACTCAACCTGACCAGTAGAGGGGAGGGGTATCTGCTCATACAGCCTGCTGAATCCTGCTACCCTAGGAGAGTAAAATCTGCCCAGGGAAAAGTGAACACATTTCTGAAGAGCTAACTGACCCAATTAGAAAGGTAGCTCAGTGGAAGAATTTCTGCCTTGAATATATGAGATCCCTACTTCGATTCCTGGCTCCTCTAAGAGTAGTAATCAACCAGGATATCTAACATCCAGCTGATACCATAGGACAGGGAAAACATAGACATTATTTTTGTACTAGCTTCTTTGGGGTCCCTTATTTTTCCAAAAAAAAAAAGTTACTAAAAATTTTTTTTACTTAATTTACTTGCTAAAATTCTCTTCAAAATCTGCAGAGAGAGGAGTCTGCAGGGTAATTGATTGATGAACACAGGCAGCCTGAGAGGCTACACAAAGGCCCAAGAAGGAACCCTGTTCTTCCTTAGCTTTCTTTGACTGCTTGCTTGTGTGTTTGTTTGGTTTTTTTGTTTGTTTGATTCTTTCTTGTTTTTCTTTCCCACCCACCCCCCTTTTAAATTAGGTCCTGCCAGCTTGTTTCTTCTTTGCTGTGCTTCTCCTTCCTTGATTTCCCATTTTCTGTGTATACTGATTTTGTCTACAAATGCTATCTCTATTCCTTCCTTCATCTGTCTATCTTCTGCTTTCTGTTGTGGTTCTTACATTCCACCTTTTTTTCTTAGTCTTCAACTTTACTTGCTTCGATTTCTTTCTTGTTTATTCTGTTTTCTTTTTTTAATTAACTTTTTTCTTTCTGTCCTTTCTTTTCTCTTTCTCTCACCTCATCATTCTGGCCTTTTAAATCATTCTATATATTTTTCTCTTTCTGTTTCCCATTTCATTGTAGGTACTCCACTTTTTTATTCCTATTACTCTACACTGCGTGCATGAGTTAAACATTCATTTTACTAAGTCTTACAGGGCCCCTCTTATAAATTTTGTTATTATTACTATTATCCTTTTTCTCTTCTTACCTCTTTCGATATCTCTGGCCCTAATCTTTTTCCTTCAAGGGAACATAGAAAGCAGCAAGTAAATAGAACAAGAAGAAGAAAATATCAAAGAGAAAACTTAACACATACACAAAACCAGCAGCTAAACAAAACTCTAGGGCAGAGAGAGAAGCTAACCAACGGAATAAACCCATCAAGATAAATGATGACCAGAGGGCAACAAAAAGTTACAAACCATACTAAGAAAGAGGACGACATGGACCAGTCCAAAGAACAAACTAAAAACCAGGAAGAGTTGCAGAACATCGAACAACTAATCAAAGCTGTCCAAACAAATATCATAGACCAACTTAAGGTAGTGAAGAAGAGATTAAGGATATTAATAAGAGGCTCAGAGAACACACTGAAGAAATTGTACACATACATAAAAAGATAACAGATATGATGGTGATGAACGGCACAATCAAAGAAATAAAAAAGACACTGGAATCACATAACAGCAGATTTGAATAGGCAGAAGAAAGAATTAGTGGTGTGGAAGACAGTACATCTGAAATCAAACAGATAGTAGAACAGATAGATAGAAAGATAGAAAAAATCCAGCAGGGATTTAGGGATTTAAACAACAACATAAAATGCACAAACATGTATAATAGGCATCCCAGAGGCAGAAGAGAAGGGAAAGGGAACAGAAAGAGTGTTGAAGGAAATAATGGCTGAAAACTTCCCAACCCTATTGAGGGAGATGGACATACATGTCCAGGAAGCACAGTGCACCCCAAACAGTATAAATCCTAACAGGCCTACTTCAAGACATAAACTCTTCAAAATGTCCAATGATCAAGACAAAGCAAAAATACTCAAGGCACCAAGAGAAAAGAAAACCACCACATACAAGGGAAGCTCAATAAGATTCAGTGCTGATTTCTCATCTGAAACCATGGAGGCAAGAAGGCTATGCTATGACCTAGCCAAGGTACTCAAAGAAAAAAACTTCCAGCGACGAATTCTCCATCCAGCAAAGCTGGCATTCAAAAATGATGGAGAGTTCAAAATATTCACAGATAAACAGAAATTAAGAGAGTATGCCAATAAGAAAACCACCCTTCAAGAAACACTAAAGGAAGTTCTATAGATTGAAAGGAAAAAACAGGAGATAGAGAGTTGGAGGAGAGTGTAAGGACAACTAAAAAGACAAAAAGAGAAATAAAAACAATATATGACATACATAAACCCAAAGAAAATATGGCTTATGTAAGAAATTCGTTGAGAGTAATAACACTGAAAGATAATGGATTAAACTCACCACTCAAGAGACACAGATTGGCAGAATGGATAAGGAAATATGACCCATCTATATGTTGTCTACAAGAAACCCACCTTAGACCCAGGAATCCAAGGCGGCTGAAAGTGAATGGCTGGAAAACAATTATACAAGCAAACATCAATCAAAAAAGGGCTGGAGTACCTATATTAATATCAGACAAAATAGATGTTAAGTGCAAAGCTATTGTAAGAGACAAAGATGACCACTATATATTAGTAAAAGGGGTAATCTTTCAAGAAGAAAGAACAATCATAAACATTTTTGCACCTAATCAGGGCGCCTCAAAATACATGAGGCAAACACTGGAAAGACTAAGTGTAGACATAAATGCCTCTGCAATTATAGTGGGAGATTTTATTACACCATTATTATGATTAGACAGAACATCTCAACAGAGAATCAATCAAGAAATAAAGACTCTGAATAATACATTAGAGGATCTGGAACTAATAGATATATACAGAATGCTACACCCAAATACAGCAGGATATACATTCTTCTCGAGAGCACATGGATCATACTCCAAGATAGATCACATGCTAGACCACAGGACAACTCTCAATGAATTCAGAAATACTGAGGTTATACTAAGTAATTTCTCTGACCACAAAGGAATGAAATTGGAAATCACTAAGGGCCAGAGAACCAGATTAGGCACAAAGATATGGAAGTTAAACAACACATTCTTAGACAAACAGTGCGGCAAGGAGGAAATCACAAAAGAAATCAGTAACTACCTTGAAACTAATGAAAACAACAACACAACATATCAAAATCTATGGGATTCCATCAAAGCTGTACTGAGAGGGAAATTCATAGCCATAGCTGCATATATCAAAAAAGAAGAAAGAGCTAAAATTGAAGACCTAACTGCACACCTAGAAGAACTGGAAAAACAACAACAAACTAACCCCAAAAGAAGTAGAAAGAAGAAAATAACAAAGATTAGAGCAGAACTAAATGAAATTGAAAATAAGAAAGCACTAGAAAAAAATAAGCAAAACCAAAATCTGGTTCATTGAGAAGATCAATAAAATTGACAAACCCTTAGCCAGACTAACAAAGAAAAAGAGAGAGCAGATGCAAATACACAAAATAAGAAATGAGGAAGGAGATATCACCATGGAACCCACAGAAATGAAGAGTATCATAAGAGGATACTTTGAAAAAGTATATGCCAAGAAGAATGAAAACTTAGAGGAAATGGACAAATTCCTAGAAACTCACAAGCAGACTAAATTGATGAAAGAAGAAAATTATGAACTCAACAGTTCAATTACAAGTTAAGAGATAGACTCACTCAGGTGGGCAACATGGGAATCCCAGTGGGTTCCGTGTAATATTTTGGGTAATCTAAGCACCTCTTAAAATATATGTATATATATATATATAACATTTTTGTAAGCAAATACACATATATGCGTATATATTTATATATCATTTTGCAAATGTTTGTATGTATTGTGAGAATTTTGATTTTTACCCATAATAAAAAAAAAAAACCTCCCAACTAAGAAAAGCCCAGCACCAGACGGCTTCACAGATGAATTTTACCAAACAATCCAGAACAGCTAACACCAATCCTGCTTAAGATCTCCCAAAAAATAGAATTAGAAGGAACATTTCCTAACTCATTCTATGATGCCAACATTACCCTAATGCCAAAGACAAACAAAGATACCACAAGAAAGGAAAATTAAAGACCAATATCTCTAATGAAAATATGTGCTAAAATCCTCAACAAAATACTTGCTAATCTCATTCAACAACATATCAAATGAATTATACACCATAACCAAGTGGGTTTCACACCAGGTATGCAAGGATGGTTCAATATAAGAAAATCAATCAATATAATACACCACATAAACAGATTGAAAGAGAAAATCACATGATCATCTCTATAGATGCAGAAAAGCATTCGACAAAATACAGCACTCTTTCCTGATAAAAACACTGCAAAAGATAGGAATAGACGGAAACTTTCTGAACGTGATAAAAGGTATATATGAAAAACCCACAGCTAACATCATCTTCAATGGTGAAACCCTAAAATCTTTTCCCTCTAAGATTGGGAACAAGACAAGGATGCCCACTATCACCACTCCTATTTAGCATTGTCTTAGAAGTACTTGCTCGAGCACTGAGGCAATAAAAAGATTTTTAAAAAAGTCATCCAAATTTGAAAGGAAGAAGTAAAAATTTCACTATTTGCAGACGACATGACCCTGTACATAGAAAGCCCTGAGAAGTCTACAACAAAGCTTCTAGAACTTATAAATGAGTTCAGTAAAGTCGCAGGCTATGAGATCAGTGCTCAAAAATCAGTAGCATTTCTGTCCACCAATAACGAGCAATCTGGGGAGGAAATCAAGAAAAAAATACCATTTACAATAGTAACTAAAAGAATCAAATATCTAGGAGTAAATTTAACTAAAGATGTAAAGGACTTATATACAGCAAACTACACAACACTGTTAAAGGAAATCAAAGAAGACTTAAATAAATGGAAGAATATTCCCTGTTCATGGATAGGAAGACTAACCATCACCAAGATGTCTATCCTACGCAACCTAATCTATAGATTTAATGCAATCCTAATAAAAAATCAACACTGTATTTTTTTTAATGAATTGGAAAAACTAACTACAATATTTATTTGGAAGGGTAAGAGGCCCTGAATCGCAAAAAAACATTGAAAAAGAAAAATGAAGTTGGAGGTATCACACTACCTCACTTTAAACATACTCCAAAGCTACTGTGGTCAAAACTGCATGGTATTGGCACAAGGATAGACATCCTGACCAATGGAACCGAATTGAGAATTCCGATATAGATCCTCGCATATACTGTCATCTGATATTTGACAAGGCCACCAAGTCCATTCATTTGGGAGAGAATGGCCTCTTCAACAAATGGTGCTTGGAGAACTGGATATCCATATCCAAAAGAATGAGATAGGAACACCATCTAATACTTTATACAAAAATCAATTCAAGATGGATCAAAGATTTAAATTTAAGAGCCAAGACCATAAAGACCTTGGAAGATAATGTAGGAAAGCATCTACAAGACCTTGTAATAGGAAATGGTTTCATGAATTTTGCACCTAAAGCACAAGCTGCAAAAGAAGAAATAGATAAATGTGATCTCAAAATTAAAAACTTCTGCATCTCAAAGGACATTATCAAGGAAGTAAAAAGGCAGCCTACCCAATGGGAGAAAATATTTGTCAACCATATAGGAGCCTAATATCCTGCATATATAAAGAAATCCTACACCTCAAAAATAAAAACACAAACAACCCATTTAAAAAATGGGCAAGTGACCTGAAATGACACTTCTCCAAGGAAGAAATACAAATGGCTAAAAGGCACATGAAAAGATGCTCGACATCGCAGGCTATTAGGGAAATGCAAATCAAAACTACAATGAGATACCATCTTATACCCATTGGAATGGCAGCTATTTAAAAAACAGCAGACTTTAAATGTTGGATAGAATGTGGAGGAATGGGAACCCTCATCCACTGCTGGTGGGATTGTAGAATGGTCCAGCCACTATGGAGGACAGTTTGGCGGTTCCTCAAAACACTTACTATAGAACTTCCATATGACCCAGCGATTCCACTGCTGGGTATATACCCTGAAGAATTGAAAGCAAAGACACGAACCAATATATGCACACCAATGTTCATAGCAGCATTGTTCACTATAGCCAAAAGTTGGAATCAACCCAGGTACCCATCAACAGATTAATGGATAAACAAAATGTGGTACACACATACAATGGAACATTACTCAGCTGTAAGAAGGAATAAAGTGCTAACACATGGGATAACACAGATGAATCTTAAGCAAGCCAGGCATTGAAGGATGAACAGTACATGACCTCACTGATATGAATTGAGGGAACTGGGCGGTCTCAGAGAGCTATTGTCTGTAGGATAGGTTTACAAGAAATAAAAAGAGAGGAGAAGTTTGTGAGCAATCACCCATACGGATGTAATTTATGGTAAAGTGATAAGAGTGTAGTTGCATATTGAAAGTATAGGACAGGAGGTAGTGATATTATTGGGTTGGGTGGTGCGGAGTTGATGGGTGGGTGGGTTGGGAAGTGTGGGTTAGAAGATCCAGGATCCTGGAGGGAGGGTTGGGAGAGGGACCTGGTGAACACTGAGGATTTGTGGGTATGAGGTTGAAAGTACAGAGGTGGGAATGCTCTTATGGCAATATGACAAGGAAGGGTCACTGGTTTAGGATGTTGGTTGGGGGGGCATTCGGGACAGGGCACACCTGGAGCAGGCTTCTAGGGAATGTGTGAGTGTTCATTCTGTCATAATGTGTTGTTTCAGTGGGTGGAGACCCACATAATGAGCGGGAAGGTGTTGGACTCCCATCTTTGGGAGGACTGATTTGTTCAGAAATAGACAGGCTGGAGTCTCTCAAGAGCAAGGGCGATTCCTAATAGGGGAGGACAAACCAGTGTGTCAAGATCTCTTGTTGCATGTAACTATGAATCTTGTCATCCAATGAGTCAAGCCAGGGGGTCGTCATGGGCCCCAGGGGGATGGGGTGACAAGAATAGAATAGATCAAACAGGGGTTTTTTAGTAGTCAGTGGAAATGTTGTTCATTACCATACAGTGATGCACACAGGACATGGCAAATATAATCAAAATTTATAAAAGTGTATGGTCTAAAATGTAAACCATACTGTAAACCATTGACAATGTTTAGTAGCTATGTTTCACTATTTGTATATCAGTTATAACAAAGCTACCATCCACATATAAAAAGCTATTAATATGGGGAGGAGGAAAAGGGGAGGATGTTGGGTATATGAGAGTCTCCTATATTCTGTGTGTGACTTTGCTGTGCCCTAAAACTTCTTTGAAAACAAAATGAAAAATAGTGAGACACTGGAGAATGAGAGGGGGAAGGTGCCACGGTACAGACTGGACACCAGATATTGCAGTGATGAAAGGCAAAAGGTATAAAATAAAATTTTTTTTATTTTTCATTTTTTTAATATCCCAATCTTTTAATTTTATTTTACTTTTAGCGTTTTAAAAATTTTTATGTATTTTATCTCTTACATTTAAACTTATCATTATTATTTCATTTTCCTATTAATTATATTCAGCTATTGTAATGGCTTCATATTTGAAGAAGCTTTGGATCACAGAAGGGTTACAACTGTGGAGGGGAAAGATCATTAGTGTGGGGTGTCAGGGATGGGGGATGCATGGGAGGAAGTTCACCTGCACATAAATATAAGGTATATAAAAATGTTCAAATTTTCACGGGGCATTGTAACCGTGGGTGGAGAATCATTCAATAAATGAGAGAATACTGAATTCCCATCCTGGAGAGCTCTGCCACATTCTCTAAGGGAGCAGCAACAGTCCTCCAAGTGCAGGGGCAGTGACTGGCAAAGGAGGATGATCCACTGATGGGTCCTTGATATTGATGACTAGCCTTATGAGTCTTTGCTCTTGAAATTGAAACTTAGCCTGTTGTTATGGGGTGCTTAAGGGTTGCCTCCTGAGATCCTCCTTGTTGCTCAATGTGGCCTCTCTCTAAGCCAAACTCAGCATATGAAATGACTCCTGTGGATGAGCCTCCCCGGCACCAAGGGATTGCTACCAAGCGCCCACTGGCAATGCAACTGGAAAAAGTACTTGAATAAAAGGGGGAAAGGTAAAGACAAATGAGTTTATATGGCAAAGAGGCTTCAAAATGAGTCGGGAGTTCATTCCAGAGGTATCGCTTATGTATATCTCAGTAGGATCTCATAGAATTCCAAAGTGGATATTACCTCAAATAGTGGGGATCCTGAGAGCTCTGTAGACACCCAGGTCCTATGTCAGGGCAGATAGCTCCGGAGTTTGGTGCCTTGCCAGTGGGCCCTACTTTGGAGTTTGTGCTCCTGAGAGTGACAAAGTTGGACTCAACTATGTCTTCCCTGAACATGGCTCATCTGTCCCTTCTATTCAAACCTATACTTGGTATTGGAGTTTGTAGGTGTACATCCAGAGACTTGAATCTTTGGGTTGTCCATGTGCCAGCTGGTCCCGGAACCTCGGTGGAGCAGCAACTCCTACTCTACAGCTCATTGGACTCACCCAGGACAACTGGTGGGAAGATGATGATGGACAATGGCCATCCCAGGGAATGGAGAGATTCTGCAGCTGCAGGCAGGATAATCCCATCCATCTTCCCCATGGGGTATAAGCCCCATCTCAATTGGAGGTGTAGTGGACATCACCATCCCAGACTCCTCAGGATGGGAGGACAAGCTATGGACTAGAGGGGACTTACTGGTATTCTACTATAGACATATTGTGATTCAAGCAATGGAAGAAATTACAATTGGAGGCTCTGGGGGCAGGGAGAGGGAAAAGCAGTTGTAATACAGGGTTTTTTTCGGGACTTGGGAATTGTCATGAGTGACATTGCAACAACAAATATAGGCCATTTTATATCATCATAAAAACATGCAGAACTGTGTGTGAGAGAGTGTGGCCTACAATGTGAACTATGGTCCATGCTCAATGGCAAAGCACCAGGATGTGTTTATTAATTGCATTGAATGCTCCACACAAATGAAGGATGCTTATGTGGGAGTTTGTGGAAGGTGTGGGAGGTGGGGCATATGGCAATCCCTATATTTTTTGTGTTACATTTATGTAATCTAAGTATCTTTTAAAATAATTTTAAAATTTAAAAAAAGAAAGCTATATACACAGATATAATTTAAAAAGCCTAAATAAGTGGAAGAATAGAATATGCCATGTTCATAGGTGAAAGAGTAAATATCATTAAGATGTCTATGCAGCCCAAACTGATTTACAAATTCAATGCAATCCTGATAAAAGTTCAAACAGCATTTTTACTGAACTGGAAAAGCTAATTATTAAATTTGTCTGGAAGGGTAAGGGGCCCCAAAGAGCTGGAAAAAACATCTTGAAAAAGAAAAATGAAATTGGAAGAACCACATTATCTGACTTTAAAGCATACTACAATGGTACAGTGGTCAAAACTGCATGGTATTGGCACAAGCGACGTATGGAGCCTAACAGAGGGATGAGCTATAGACCCACCAATATTTGGCCAACTAATATTTGACAGGACAACTAATCCCACTCCACTGGGACAGGATAGTGTCTTCAACAAATGGTGTTTGGAGAAAAATTAACTCATTTAACAAATGGTGTTTGGAGAAAAATTAACTCAAGATGGATCAAAGACCTCAATATAAGAGTGAAAAGCATAAAGCTCCTAGAAGATAATTTAAGGAAACATCTGTGAGATCTTGTACTAGGAAATGGTTCCATAAACTTTCAACCCAAAGAGCAAGCAGTGAAAGAAAAAAATAGATAAAAAGGTCCTCCTCAAAAATAAAAACTTTTGTGTTTCAAATGAGTTTTTCAAGAAAGTGAAAAAGCAGGCTACTCAACGGGAGAAAATATTTGGGAACCACCTATCTGATAAGGGCCTAATATCCAGCATATATAAAGAAATCTAACATTTCAAAAATAAAAAGGCAAACAACCCATTTACAAATGAATAAGAGATTTGAATAGATACTTCCAAAGAGGAAATGCAAATGGAAAAATGTACGTGAAAAAATGCTCAACATCACTAGCTATTAGGGAAATACAAATCAAAACTACAGTGAGATATCATCTTATACCTATTAAACTGGCTGCTACTTAAAAAAAAAAAAACAACCCTAAAACTACAAGTGTTGGAGAGGATGTGGAAAAGGGGGAAACCTCATTCACTGCTGGTGGTAATGTAGAATGGTGCAGCCACTGTGGAGGATGGTTTGGGGGTTCCTCAGAAAGCTAAGTATAGAATTGCCATATGATCTGGCAGAGTCACTACTAAGAATATACCAAGTAGCATTAAAAACAGGGACACGAACAGATATATGAACATCAATGTTCATCATGGCGTTATTCATAATTGCCAAAAATTGGAAGCAATCAAAGTGACCATCTAGAGATGAATGAATAGACAAATGTGGTATATACATATGATGGAACATTACTTAGCTGTAAGAACTAATTAAGTATTCACACATATAGCAATATGGATGACTCTCAAAGACTTTGTGTTCAGTGAAGTAAGCCAGTCACTAAAGGACAAATGTTGCATTATCTCACTGATATGAACTAAGGATACTGAACAGACTCACAGAGGTAGAGTCTGATAGATAGGTTACTAGGAGATTGAAAGGGAGTAGAGGGGTGAGCTGATGCTCAATCTGAGCAGAATTTATGATAAGGTGAATGTGGGAGGTCTGGCATTTGACAGGGGTGATAGTGGTGGAGTGATGTGATTGGGGTCAATTATATTAGACTGTGAGTTTGAGCAGGGTTGGGTGGGTGGGTTGGGCCATCCATAGAGCTGGGGGGAAGGCTGGAGGAAAGAACAGGTGAATTCAGGGTAGATAGAAGACTGTGGTTGAGAATACAATTGTGGGAATGTTCTTTTGGCAACTATGGCAGGGGAGGGTCACTGGTGCAAGTTGTTGGAGATGGGGGCATATGTGGGGAAGGGTGCATCTGGAACATGCCATTATGGAATGTGAATGTGTTCATGTGGGCATAGGGTGTTATCTCAGTGGGTGAAGACCCACACAATATCTAACAAAATATTAAATTCCTATCCTGGGGAGTCCTGCTACATTCTCCAATACAATGGTGAAAATCTCTGGAGTATATAGGCAGTTCCCTAAAAAAAAAAAAAAAAAAAAAAAAAAAAAAAAAGACCAACACACCATGCCCTTGATATTAATGCTTGTAATTATGAACCTTATTCTTATAAAATTGAAACTTAGCCTAATAGTATCTACTGCCCAAGATTTACCTCCTGAATAGCTTCTTGTTACTCAAAGGTGGCCTCTCTCCAGGCCAATCTCAGAAAATAAATGCACCACCTTCCCTGCAACATGTGATATGACTCCCAAGGATAAGCCTCACTGGCACTGAGATATTAATACCAAGCACAAACCAGAAATGCATTTGGAAAAAGACCTTAACCAAAAGGGGGAAATATTAAATACAAATGATTTTATATCTAAGAGATTTCAAAGTTATTTGGGAAGTCATTCTAGAGGTTATGTTTATGCACATCTCAGGCAGATCCCACTAACTGCCACAGTAAAGAAGGCCTCAAACAGGGGTGCTTCCATGAGCTCTAGAGACATCCGAACACTATAGGCAAGGCACACAACCCCATGAAATCAGTACCTGTTGGTGGGCCTTACCTTGGTATATATGATAAACTATTTACCCAATGTAACAGAGTTAGACTCATTTATAATTTCCCAATACATGATTTTTCTACCCTCTTTATTTGAACCTATACTTAACATTATATCCATTAAATATTTTCCCAAGAGACTTAAATCTTTTGTCTGCTCATATGCTGGTGGAGCCCTGAATCTCAGCAGAGTTGCAGCCCACACCTACTCTCCTACTGTCCAGTTCATCAGACTCACCCAGGACGACTAAAAAAAATGATGACGATGGATAATCCCCATCTCTAAAAGCAAAGAGTATTTACAATTACAAGCAAAACAGCTCCTTTCATGTGCCCCATAAGATCTAAGCTCCATTTCAATCAGAAGCAGAGCAGGCATCACCAACCCCAAATCCTCAAGACTGAGAAATAAGCAAACATAAGGGGGGAATGCAACTATGGACCCAAGTAGGCTTATTATTATTGTAGTAATGGAAGAATTTTTAACATTGATAAAAATATAGTAATTACCAGAGGTTCTGACAGGAGATGGAGGGAAGAATTGGTGGAACATAGGGCATTTTTAGGGCATGGGAACCATGGGAATTTTTCTGCATGATTTTGTAATGATGGATACAAGCCATTATACATTGTGTCAAACCTTATAAAAGTGTATGGTGCAAAGTGCAAACTATAAACCATGATTAGTGGCAAAGCTGCAACATTTGTTCATCCATTGTAACAAATGTACCACACTAATGTAAGATTTATTAACAGGGAAGATGTGAGGGGGTGGGGTATATGGGGATCGACTATATTTTCAATATAACTTTTCTGTAATCTAAAACTTCTTTTAAAAATAAAGTTAAAAAAAGAAGAAAGAAAAAAGAAAAAAAAGAAGACACTAGACGAGCACAAAGAAATATTTAAAACTTGGATAGAAAAATACAGAACATATAAGTATGAAAGAAAAAATTAGTGAGATTAAACATACAATAGATGCATACAACAGGAGATTTGAAATCTTGGAAGAAAGAATCAGTGACATAGAAGAAAGAACAGCTGAAATTGAGAAGAGAGAAGAACAGAGAGAAAATAATGGAAAAAATTGATCAGGGTCTCAGGGAATTGAATGATAGCACCAAACACACTAACACATATGTTATGGGAGTTCCAGAAGGAGAAGAGTAGGGAAAAGGGGGGCGGATAGATTATTTGAGGTAATAATGGCTGAAGATTTCTCAATACTCATGAAAGACATAATATATGTGTCCAGGAAGCACAGTGACACTAATCAGAATGAATCCAAATACATCGACCCCAAGACACATAATATTTAGAATGCCAAAGAGAAAGAGAAAATTCAGAAAGCAGTAAGGGAGTAGCAAAACATTACATACAAGGAGCGTCCAATAAAACTTAGTGCATATTTCTCCTCAGAAACCATGAAGGGGAGAAGGCAATGGTGTGATATAATTTAAAATTATATCACTGAAATAAATATTACTAAAAAAAGAAAAATTAACAGTCAAGAATTCTTTATCTGGAAAATCTGTTTTTCAAATATGATAAAGTTTAAAATATTCACCAACTAAGAGAGTTCATAAATAAGAATCTGACTTTGTAGGAAACACCAAAGGGAGTTCTGCAGCCAGAAAAGACAGGAGAGGGAGGCTTGGAGGAGAATGTAGAATTGTAGAAGACTATCAGAAAGGGTAACCAAAAGGTTAAAAAGAGAGATAAAAATAAGATATGATATGTGAAAACCAAAGGATAAAATAGTTGAAGTAAGTAATGCACTTAAAGTAATAATATTGAATGTTAATGGATTAAAAACCCAATTAAAAGACATAAGCTGTCAGAATGGGGAGGAAAATGTGAGCCATCCATATGCTGTAGGCAGGAGACTCACCTTAGACACAAGGAAGCAAATAGACTAAAAGTGAAAGGTTAGAAAAAGATATTTCACACAAATAGTAGCCAAAAGAGAGCATGGTTAACTATAGTGGTGTCAGACCAAAACAGATTTTAAATGCAAAATGTGATAAAAGATGCAGAAGGCTGTTATATATTTAAAAAGGGACAATGCACCAGGAAGGTATAACAGATATAAATATCTATGCACCTTATCAGGATGCCCGAAAATATACAAGGAAACTCTGGTAAAACTGAAAGGAAAAATAGGCGCCTATACAATAATAATTAGAGACTTCAACATGCCACTTACATCAATAGATAGAACAACTAGACAGAAGATAAACAAGAAAACAGAGGACTCGAACAATATGAAAAGTGAGCTGGACAGGAGAGACATATAGAGAACATTTCACCCCATATCGACAGCTTATACATTCTTCTCAAGTGTTCATGGAGTTTCCTCCAGGATAGACCACATGTTGGGTCACAAAACAGCTCTCAATAAATGTAACGAGATAGAAATTATAAAAAGCACCTTCTCTGATAGTAAAGGAATGAAGCTGGAAACCAATAATAGGCTGGAAAAGGTAAACTTTGCAAATATATGGAAACCCAAAGCAATCAGTGGGTCAAAGAGAAATTATTGTGGAAATTCATAGATATCTTGGGATAAAAAAACAGGAACACAACTTGTCAAAACTTATGGGATACAGTGAATACAGTGCTGAGAGGGAAATTTATAGCCCTAAATGCCTATATTAGAAAAGAAGAAAGAACTAAAGTCAAAACCTAACTGAACACATGGAGAAACTAGAAAAAGAATAGCAAACCAATCCCAAAGCAAACATAAAGTAAGAAATAACAAATATTAGAACATAAATACATGAAATGGAGAACAAAAATCAATAGAGAAAAATCAACAAAACCAAAAGCTGTTTCTTTGAGAAGATCAATAAAATCAACAAACCCTTAGCTAAACTAACAAAAAAAAAAAAAAAAAAAAAAAAAAAAAGGAAATAAACTGCAAATAAATAAAGTCAGGAATGAAAATAAGGACATTATACCTGACCCCACAGAAATAAAAAGGATCATAAGAGGATATTATGAAAAAACATATGCCAACAATGTAGACAACCTAGATGAAATGGACAAATTCCTAGAAATGCAAAATCTACATTGACTCTCCAAGAAATACAGCACCTGAACAAACCAATCAAAGTAGAGATTGAATCAGTCATCAAGTCTTTTAATAGGTTATTAGGAGATAAGAGGTATGAGAAAGGGTACCGATGCTTAATGTATGTAGAAGTTTTAATAAATTTGATTGTAAAAATGTGGAAATGGATAGAGTTGATGGTAACAGTATAGTAAGTAGAACTAAAGCAGCTGGTTTATAGACGAGATTGTGGCTGAAAAGGGTACTCTAGGAATGTAAATGTCAAGTGAAAGAAAGATAAACAATAATCTAGGTATTGAATAACACAGTGAACCCAGAGATAGATGAGAATTTGGTTAATAGTACGAATTCAAGAATATCCTTCTATGAACTAGAACAAATGTACATCATTATTACAAGGTGGCAAGAATGTGGAGAAGCATGGGGAAGATACGTTTAATATAACCTATGGACTATATTTAAGAGCAATACTGTAATATGCTTGCATCAATGCTAAACATGTACTATGTTAATAATAGGGGGTATGGAAAAATATACCAAATGTATGCTATAGATCATAGTTAGTGTTAATAGTCCAAAAGAATGTAGTATGTTGGTGGAGGGGTGTTGTATGGGAATTCCACACATGCTCTTGATTGTTTTCTAAGTTCAAAGCCTCTTTAATAAAAATATATTAAAATAAAATAAAATAAATTTTAAAAAGTCTTCCAACAGAAGCAGTGATCACTGAAGGTTCTGAGGGGAGGGAGAGGGAAAAATAGGTGTAATTTGGGGGTCTTTTGGGGACTTGGGAATTGTCCTAAATGGCATTGCAATGACAGATACAGGCCATTATATATCTCGTCATAACTTATAAAAAAGTGTGGGAGAGTGTGTAATCTACAATGTAGGCTATAATCCACATTTAGTGACAATGCTCCAAAAGGTGTTCATCGATTGTAACAAATGTACCACACTAATGAAGGATGTTGTTGATGTGGGAACGTGTGGGAGGGGTAGGGAGCGGGGCATATGGGAATCCCTTATATTTTTATATAACATTTATGTAATCTAAGTGTCTTTAAAAAAATAAAAAGTATATAAATAAAAAAGTTTTCCAACTAAGAAAAGTTCATGACCAAATGGCTTCACAGGTGAATTCTACCATACATTTTGAGAAGAATTAATACCAATCCTGTTTAAATTCTTCCAAAAAATTGAAAAGGTCAAAAAATTACCCAACCTATCTCATGAAGCCAACATCACCCTAATACTAAAGCCAGATAAAGATATTACAAATAAAGGAAATTACAGACCAATCTCTCTACTGAATATAGATTTAAAAATTATCAACAAAAAAATTGCAGCTCAAATTCAACAGCATATTAAAAGAATAATACATCATTATCAAGTGGTTTTTTTTCCTGGTATGCAAGGGTGTTTCATCATAAGAAAATCAATTAACATAATACACCACATTAACCAATCAAAGGAAAAAAATACTTGATCATCTCAATTGATGCATAAAAGGCATTTGACAAATTCCAGCATCCTTTCTTGATAAAAACACTTCAAAAGAGACGTATAGAAAGAAAGTTCCTCAACATAATAAAGGCAGCATATATGAAAACCCCACAGAAAACATTGTACTCAATAGGGAGAGATTGAAAGATTTCTCTCTATGATCAGGAACAAGACAAGGATATCCATTGTCACCACTGTTATTCAACATTGTGCTAGAAGTTCCAGCTAGAGCAATTAGGCAAGAAAAAGAAAGAAAAGGCATCCAATTTGGGAAAAAAGGAAGTAAAACTCTCACTACTCACAGATATGATCTTATGTTTAGAAAATCCTAAAATATTTACAATAGGTGATGTTGCAAGAAATTTGTTCTTTTATTCCATTTGTGGAAAAATGTAAATAAAGTTGCTATGAACATTCATGCACAGGAGTTTTGTGTTAGCATAAGTTTTTATTTATGTAGTATAAATAACCAGTAGTGAGCATGAGGGATGGAATGTACATTTGTGTTCAATTTTTTTTTCTTTTTTTTTCTTTTTTAAAAGATACTTAGATTACATAAATGTTACAGAGAACATATAGGGGATTCCCATATGCCCTGCTACCCACACCTCCCACATTTTCCCACATTAGCAACATCTTTCATTATTGTGGTACATTCATGGCAATTGATACATTCTGGAGCATTGCCACTAAGCATGGATTATAGTTTACATTGTATTTTACACTCTCTCCCACTCAATTCTGTAGGTTATGGGAAGATATATAATGGCCTGTATCTGTTGTTATAATATCATTCAGTAGGATTCCCAAGTCCCAAAAATGCCCCCGTATTACACTTGTTTTTCCCTCTTTCTAAGCTCAGAATCTCCAGTGGCCACTGCCTCACATCAGTAATATTTCTTCCATTTCTAGATTCACAATAAGTCTATAGTAGAATATTAGTAAGTCTACTTTAGTCCATAGTTCATTTCCCAATCCAGAAGATTCTGGGATGGTGATGCCCACTCTACCTTTAATTGAGGGGGGTGGCTTTGAGCCCATAGAGCCGATGGATGGGACTCTCTTGCTTGCAGTTGTAGACACTCTCGGTTCCTTGGTATATTGGTTATCCATCATCTCCTCCTTGTTGGTTGTCCTGGATGAGTCCAATGAACTGGAGAGTAGGTGTGTCAACTCCTTTGAGATTCAGAGTCCAACTGGCACATGGACAGCCCAAAGATTTAAGTCTCTTGGACGTACACCTACCATCTTTATTACTAATTATAAGTTCAAATAGAAGGACAGAAGAGCTATGTGTTGGGAAACCACAACTGAGTCCAACTCTGTCACAATGGGGAGCATAAATTCCAAAGTAGGGCCCACTGGCAAGGAACCAAAATCCTGAGCTATCTGCCCTGACTATAGTGTCTGTGTATTTCCAGAGCCCTCAGGAGGCCCGCTATTTGGAGTAGTATCTACTTTGACTGTCAATGAGATCCTGCTGAGACGTGCATAAGCGTTACCTCTGTAATGACTTCCTGATTCACTTTGAAGTCTTTTTGCCATGTAAACTCATTGGTCTCTACCTTTTCACCCTTTTGGTCAAGGTCTTTTTTTCCCAATTGCAATGCTTTTTGGTACTTGGTAGCAATCCCTTGGTGCCAGGGAGGCTCATCACCAGGAGTCATGTCCCATGCTGGGGGGAAGTTATTGTGTTTATATGCTGAGTTTGGCTTAAAGAGAGGCCTCATTTGAGGAACAAGAAAGCCCCCAGTAGGTAACTCTTAGGCACCCTACAACACTAGGCTAAGTTTCAATTTCAATAGTAAAGTCTCACAAGCATAGTCATCAATATCAAGGGCCCATCAATGGACCATCCTCCTTCACTAGTCATTGCCCCTGTATTTGAAGGATTGTTGCTCTTCCATTAGAGAATGTGGCAGAGCTCCCCAGGATGGGAATTTGATATTCTTATGTTTATTGTGTGAATCTCCACCCACTGTGGCAATGCCCCATGAACATTTGAACACATTTATATGCCTTATATGTATGTCCAGGTTAACTTCCTCCCATGTATCTCCCATCCTTGACACCCCACACCAATGGTCCTCCTCTGCCACAGTTGTAACCCTTCTGTGATCCAAAACTTCTTCACAAATGAAGTCAATAAAATAACCAAATACAATTAACAAGAAAATGAAATAATAATGATAGCTTTAAATATAAGAAATACAATACAGAATTTTTTTGAAAACTAAAAACAAAATAAAATTTGAAAATTAGGATATTAAAAAATAATGAAAAATATTTAAAAATAATTTTTTTGACATTTTGCCTTTTATCACTGTAAGATCTGTTGTTCTCTATGTACAGATAGGCAAAAATAATCTGCCATACTTTTCCAACACAATTGTAGCATTTTACATTTCCAACAGCAGTATATGAGATACAGATACAATTTCTCTGCATCCTTACCAGCACTTAATATTATTCTTGTGTTTTGTTTTGTTTTGTTTTGTTTTAGCTATTCAAATACCCAGATAGTGGTATTTCATCAGACTTCTAACTTTCATTTCCTTAATGATTAATAAGGAAAGTTATGGGTTATAGAACTATCATGCATGAAATAGAGGATTTCCATATATTGCCCTATTATTAACAATTATTAACACCTTGCATTGGTCACAATTTGTTACAATTGATAACAGCATATTTTAATATAATTCTACTTTTAACTATAATCCATGGTTTAAGTTAGGGTTCATTGTGTTGTGCAGTTCCATGGATTATTTTTAAAATTTTTATTCTCATATCATTATTGGATTATTATTATTAACTTTTCAAGTTATAATCATGTTCAATATATAATTCATGGTATAAGTACAACAAAAGGTGCTGGACTGAGGTGTATAAGAACAGTGTATGTGTATGCTACTGAAATTAAATTAGTATCAAATCAAACATGAGTGTTATAGATTTATGATGTTAAATTTAAGACCCAATACAACCACAAATAAAATATACAAAAAATATATGCAGAAAGAAAGGAACTGAGAGTTCCAGGAAGATGGCATCAGAGAAGATAGGCAGGACTCAACTCTCTCACAAAACAATGGAGGAAGGGAAAAAAGCTATCTGAGGGAGCTGCTTTGGGGATCTGCATACCAGGAGAGTGCTGTGCATCATCCAGGAGGGAGAGTGATGGAGAGACAAAGAGGACAAACAAAAACCATAAGTTATTCACCCCTGCAGCTGGGAATGGCACATATACTCCACCCTCAAGATGAATAGCCTCAATAAAACCCCTGGCCCACTGCAGCCAACTGAGAAGGAAAAGGAGATGCTCCTCCTGGGAGGAAGAGGGGTCTGGGGAAGGTGGAGAGTGGTTTCTCTTCAGCGAGTTTGGCCAGCTGAGCCTGCTTTGAATATTGGCAGCAGCCATCCCAGCAAATGGAGGTTGAAAGAGACATATCCATGGGGGAGCTGAAGGGAAAATAGGTGTGGGACTGACACCCAGCAAACTCAGAGAGAGAGGGGTGTAAGTGTGAGGGGAGATAGGGCAGGTGGAACAGAGGAAAGAAAAGAGACCCCAGCAAAGGCTGAACCTGCCCCAGGGAAACAGGAGGAGGGTTATGAGCAGGCAGGCTATCATGCCTAACAGCCCCAAGAGAAAGAGGAACTAGGTCAGTGAGGAGAGCAGGAAGTCAGCAAATTGTTAGAAGCCCAACTCGCCTGAGGGGAAATAGGGCAGTGGCCACCAGAGGTTCTGAAGGGAGGGAGAAGGAAGAATAAGTGTATCATGGGGGCATTTTTGAGTCATTGGAATTGTTCTGCATGACTGCAATGACAGATACAGGCTATTATATATTTTGTCATAACCTACAAAATTGTATGGGATAGAGTGTAAAATATAATGTAAACTATAGTCCACGGTTAGTAGCAATGTTTCAATAAGGGCTCATCAGTTGTGAAAAATGTACCACACTAATGAAGGATGTTGTTAATGTGTGAAAATGTGGGGGAAGGGGTAAGGCATATGGGAATCCCATATATTTTTTATGTAACATTTATGTAATCTAAAGCTTCTTTAAAAATAAAAAAAAATTTTTTAAAGAAACAGATTAACAGAATGGATAAGGAAATATGACCCATCTATATGCTGTCTAAAGAAACTCACCTTAGATCCAGAGACACACGGAGGCTGCAAGTTAATGGTTGGAAAATGATTTTACATGCAAACAATAACCAAAAAAGGGCAGGAGTAGCTATACTAATATTGGACAAAATAGTCTTTAAATGCAAAACTATTGTAAGAGACAAAGAAGGATACTATATATTAATAAAGTGGGTAATCTATCAAGAAGAAAGAACTCTCATAAACATTTATGGACCTACCCTGGATGCCCAAAAACACATGAGGCAAACATTGGAAAAATTAAGTGGAGAAATAGATGCCTCTACAATTATAGTGGGGATTTTAATACATTATTGCCTTAGACAGAACATCTTGACAGTGGGTCGATAAAGAAACAGAGACCTTGCATAACACATTAGAGAATATTGACCTAATAGATATATACAGAACACTATACCCAAATACAGCAGGGTATACTTTCTTCTCAAGCGCACATGGATCATTCTCCAGGATAGAACACATGATAAGTCACAGAAAAACTCTTGCAAATTCAGAAATATTGAAATTTTACAAAGTAATTTCTCTAATCACCATGGAATGAAGATGGAAATTAATAAGGGGCAGAGAACCAGAATAGGCACAAAGATATGTCTACACACTCTTAGACAATCAATGGGTCAAGGAGGAAACTGCAAAAGAAATCAGTAACTATCTTGAAACGAATGAAAATTAGAACACAACATATGAAAACCTATGGGATGCAGCAAAAGCAGTGCTGAGAGGGAAATTTATAGTCATAAATGCTTACATTAAAAAAGAAGAAAGAGCTAAAATCAAAGACCTAACTGTACACCTGGAAGAACTAGAAAAAGAAGAACGGACATCCCAAAGCAAGAAGAAGGAAGGAAATAACAAAGATTAGAGTGGAGTTAAATGAAATTGAGAATAAAAATACACTAGAAATTTTAACAAAACCAAATCTGTTTTTTGAGAAGATTAATAAAATTGACAAGTGCTTAGCTAGACTAACAAAAAAAGGAGAGAAGATGCAAATACATAAAATAAAAAATGAGGGAGGCGATATCACCACTGATCCCACAGAAATAGAGTATCAAAAGAGGATACTTTGAAAAATTATATACCAACAAGATGGAAAACTTAGATGAAAGGACAAATTTCTAGAAACACACAAGCCGCCTATATTGATGAAACAATAAATTGATGATCTCAATAGACAAATCTCAAGTAATGAGATTGAATCAGTCATCAAAATCTCTCAATTAAGACAAGCTCAAGACTTTACAAACATAGTAAAAGACATGAATATGATCATGCAAGAATCTCAGAGAACACCAAACTGGGTAAACATGAAAAAAAACATCATTTAATATATTGATGACACTTCAAAATCAAAGAACAAGGGGAAAGTTCTGAAAGCCACATGAGAAAAGCAACATGTCACATAAAAGGGAGTCAAATTAGATTGAGTGCCGATTTCTAATCAGAAACCATCGATCCAAGAAGGCAGTGGCTTGAAATACTGGATGAAACAAGTTCAGGCCAAGAAGTTTATATCCAGCAAGACTCTCTTTCAAAACAAGGGAGAAATTAAGACATTCTTTAATAAAAAAAGGCTGATGGAGTTCATCACCACTAGTCCTGCCCTACAAACAATGCTGTCAGGAGTTCTTCAGCTGAAAGGAAAAGACACAAGACACTAGTTCAAAGCACCTTAAGAAATAAAGACCTGTGTTAAGAGTAGCCAGGTGGATAATTATAAATGCCTGTATTATTGTCCTGTTTGGTATGTAACTTCTCTTCTTACTTCATATAGGTGATAAAGTGCAAATATATAAAGAGTGATAATAAATATATGTTTTTTGACAATGTACAAAGATGTAGGTCTTAACAAGTACCAACAATTGGGGGGATCAGAAGGGTATAGGAAAATTATATGTGCATGCTGTTAGTTGCTATCAAAACAAATATGATTGTTATATATTTAGGATGCTAAATTTTAATCAGAAAAAGAAGAGAAACTAAACCCAAAGAAAAAGAATGGAGGGAAATAAGAAAGATTATATCAGATATAAATGAAATGGAAAAAAACATTAGAGAGAATCAACAAAACCAAAAGCTAGTTATTTGAAAAGTTCAACAAATCAACTAACCTTTAGCTAGACTGACAAGAAAAAAGATAGATACAAATAACAAAAATCAGAAATTAAAAGGGGAACATTACTACTGACCACACTGATATAAAGAGGACACTATGAAAAAATGCATGCTAATAAATTGGTAACCTATAAGAAATGGACAAATTCTTATCAAAACCCAAGCTACTTACATTGACCCAAGAAGAAATAGAAGGTCTCAACATATCAATTACTAGTAAAGAGATTGTAACAGTAATCAAAAACCTTCCAACAAATAAATGCCTAGAACAAGGTGACTTCACAGTTGAATTCTACCAAATATTCAAAGACTTAACTTCAGTTTTGCCTAAAAACTTCCAAAAAAAAGAAGAGGATGGAAAACACCCTAACTCATTCTATGAGGCCAATATCACCCTCATACCAAAGCCAGATATACATACAAAAGAAAATAAATCTACAGACCAATATCTGTTATGAATATAAATGCAAAAATCCTTAACAAAATACTAATGGAATCCAACAGCTTATTAAAAGATTTATACACGATGATCAAGTGGGATTTATCCCTTGAATGCAAGTTTGGACCAGCATAAGAAAACAAATTAATGCAATACACCACATTAACAGAATAAAAAACCCACAAAATTATCTCACTTGATGCAGAAAAGACATTTGACAAAACTTAGAACACTTTCTTAATTAAAAAGAAAACATTAATAACACCATGAATAGAAGGAAACTTCCTCAACACAATCAAGAGCATTTATAAAAAGCCCACCGCTAGCTTCCTACTTAAAGGTGAAATAATGAAAAATTTCACTTTAAGATCAGGAACAAGACAAAGATGACCACTGCAAGCGCTGTTATTCAACATTGTACTGGAAGTTCTTTCCAGAGCAATTAGACAAGAAAAATAAATAATAGCCATCCAAATTGGAAAGAAAACTTCCTCTGTTGATAGAAGACATGATCTTATATACAGGGAATCCTGAAAAACCTACACAACAAAGTTCCATGAGATAATAAATGAATTCAGAAAAGTGGCAGGGAACAAGATCAACATCCTAAAATCAGTAGTGTTTCTATACACAATTAATGAACAATCACAGGAAGAAAGCAAGAAAAATATCCATTCACAATAGCAATTAAAATAATCAAATATCTTTGAATAAATATAACCAACGATGTAAAGGATATGTACACAGATAACTACAAAATATTGCTAAAAGAAATTAAAGAAGATCTAAATATATGGAAGGACATTCCGTGTTCATGGATTGGAAGACTAAATATCATTAAGATGTCAACCCTACCCAAAGCAATTTATAGATTAATTTCAATACTAATAAAAATTCCAACAACCTTTGCAGAAATGGAAAATCCAATCATCAAATTTATATGCGATGGTAAGGGGCCTTGAATAGCTAAAGCCATCTTGGAGAAGAAAATTAAGTTGGAGGACTCACACTTCCTGATCTTAAAACTTATTACAAAATCACAGTAATCAAAACAGTATTGTACTGACAGAAGTAAAGACATATAGACAAACAGAATAAAACGGAGAGCTCCAAAATCACTGCATACACTTATAGACCACTGATTTTTGAGATAGTGGCAAAGACTACTCAAAACCTGGGGCACCCAGGTTAAGTGCATAAATATCTATGATTGTTATTTCTTCTTGGTGAATTGTCTCTTTTATTAATTATATAATGACCTTCATCTTTTATAAAAGTTTTGTATTTAAAATCTATGTTTTCCAATATTTGTATCGCTACTCCAGATCTTTTTCTGTTACTATTTGCATGGAATTACTTTTTCTATCCTTTCACTATCAGCCTAATTGTGTCCTTGCATCTAACGTGAGTCTCTTGTAAAAAGCATACAGATGGCTCAAATACTTTTTATCCATTCTGTCAGTCTCTGTCTTTTTTTTTTAGATCAAAAGGAGAAATTTCTTTTTTTTAAAATTTATTTATTTTTTATTGTGGGTAAAAATCAAAATTTTCACAATACATACCACTATTTGTAAAATGATATATAAATATATATGCATATATGTGCATTTGCTTACAAAAATGTTATTTATATATATATAAATATATTTTAAGAGGTGCTTAGATTACTGAAAATATTACACAGAACCCCCTGGGATTCCCATGTTGCCCACCTCAGAAAACTAACAATAGGTCTTCCGTATGATCCAGCAATTCCACTGCTGGGTATATACCCAGAAGCTTTCTGTCTTTTGATTGGGAAGTTCAATCTATTAATATTCAATTTTATTACAGTAAAGGCATTACTTGCATCGTCCATTTTATCCTTTGGCATTCCATTGTCATATGTTACTATTGTCTGTCTTTCTACCCTTTTTAGTTACCCTTACTAATAATCTTCATTTCTACACTCTTCTCCAAGTCTCTCAACCTTGCTTTTCCTTTCAAACTTCAGAGTTCCTTTTAGTATCTCTTACAAATCTGGTCTGGATACAAACTCTCTCAGTTTTTGTCTGTGAAGACTTTAAATACATCCTCATTTCTGAAAGACAGTTTTTCCAGATAAAAATTTTTTGGCTGGAAAATTTTCTCTTTTATAACCTTAAATACATCATACCAATGCCTTCTCACCTCCATGGTTTCTGATGAGAAATAAGCACTTAGTCTTATCAAGTTTCCCTTATATGTGATGTAGTGCTTTTCTCTTGCTGCTTTCAGAACCCTCTCTTTATCTCTGGCATTTGGTATCTAGAATAGGTGCCTCAGAATATATTTATTCAAATTTATTCTGTTTGAGGTGCACTGTCTTTCTTGAGTATTGATGTTTATGTCTTTCTTAAGGGTTGGGAAGATTTTGGTCATTATTTCCTCAAATATTTTTTTCTTTCCCTTTTCCATTCTCTTCTCCTTCTGAGACAGGAATTCTGTCCTCCCTTAAGTCAGCAGTTATATGCCATTAATATATTTTTAATCTCATCTTTTGTGTCTTTCATTCCCGTGAGTTCTGTTTCTTTTCTTTGAAAGATTTCAAATTGTTCTTTATGCTCATGCAGTGTATTCTTAATATCTTTGATATCTTTAGCCATATTTTCCTTTAACTCCTTGAATTGATTTAGGAGATTTGTTTGACCATCATTTTTAGGTGTCTTAAATCCTGTGTTTCATCATGATTTTTCATTTGATCCTTTGCCTGGGCCATATCTTACTGTTTCTTAGTATAACTTGTAAAGTTTTGTTCATGTCTAGGTATCTGATTATGTTGGTGAATTTACTCTGATGGTCAGTTTCTCTCTTGCTTAGTGGTATTGTTTCATGGCTCTTCTTTGATTTTTGGTTCAACTTATCCTAAATATTTAAAACTGCCCTGCTTAAGTTATCAAAACAGGGACAGGGACCCATTAACAGGACACAGACCTGATTCAAAAGTACTTGGAAGAAGTAGATGTGGCCCAAGTGGTTGGGCTCCTGTCTACTGTATTGGTTCCCAGGGCCTCTTGGTGAGGGCAAGCTGGCTAGCGCCCCGGGAGAGCTGGTGCAGCAAGATGACGCAACAAAGGGGAGACAAGCAGACACAGAGGAAATGCGCAGCAAATGGACAGAGAAAGCAGACAACAAGCACAGTGGCAATGGAGGGGGAGGGGGGAATAAATAAATAAACAAACAAACAAACAAATAAATAAATAAATCTTTTTTTAAAAGTGCTTGTACATGAGACACTCCAAAAAACATTTTTTACTTCTTAAAGTTCCCTGGCTTTCCATAGATGGCACTCTTCAGCAAACTTTTCCATGAGAGCATCTCTTTCAACCTCCACTCTGGTGATTCTGGTTTAGCCAGAGCCAAGATTCAAAGTGGATTCTGCTGGCCAAATTCACCAATGTGAAACAACTCTCTGTCCTCTGCCACACCTTCCCACCTCACAGGGAGGAAGATATCTATTCCCCTTTCAGTTGGCCACAGTGAGAAAAGTTCTTATGGAAGGTGTTTGCCTTGAGGGTGAAGAATAGGTGCCATTCCTAACATTTGGGCTTATAATTCATGGTTTTCACTCTGGCCTCTTTCTCTCTCTCTCTTCCTCTCCCTCCTGGATGATGTATAGCACTCTCCTTCTCTGCAAACCCCCGCAGACAACTTTTTCACCCTTTTTCAGTTGTTTTTATAAGAGAGTTGAGCCCTGCCACTCTACCCTGATGCCATCTTCCTCAATTCCTTCCTGGTAAGGGTTTAATATCCAGAATATATAAGGAAATCCTACAACTCAACAACATAAAGACAAACAACACACTTTTTAAATGGGCAAAAGACTTGAGTAGACATTTCTCCAAATTGTCCAACAAACACATGAACAGATGCTCAACATCATCATCCATTAAGGAACTACAAATAATAACTACAATGAGATGCTATTTTATATCCACTAGAGTGGTTTCTATTTTTAAAAAGGAAAATAACAACTGTTAGAGAGGATGTGGAAAGGGGGTTGTCTGGGATGGGAGTTTCTTGGGAGGAAGGTCACCTGAATATACAAGAAAGATATATAAAATTGTTCAAATGATCAAAGGGTGGGGCATGGCCACAGTGGGTAGACAATCACTCAATAAATGAGGGAATACTGAATTCCCAGCCTGGAGAGCTCTGCCACATTATCCAAGGGAGCAGCAACAGTCCCCCGAGTGCAGGGGCAGTGTCTGGCAAAGGAAGAGGGTCCACTGATGGGTTCTTGTTATTGATGACTAACCTTATGAGTCTTTGCTCTTGTATTTGAAACTTAGCCTATTGTTATGGGGTGCCTAAGGGTTGCTACCTGAGAGCCTCCTTGTTGCTCAATTGTGGCCTCTCTTTAAACCAAACTCAGCATGTGAATGCATTACCTTCCCCCAAGCTTGGGACATGACTCCCGGGTATGAGCTTCCCTGGCAACAAGGGATTAATACCAAGCGCCAACTGGCAATACGACTGGAAAAAGACCTTGAATAAAAGGGGGAACAGGTAAAGACAAATGAGTTCATGTGGCTAAGAGTCTTCAAAGAGAGTTGGGAGGTCATCCTAGAGGTAACGCTTACGCACACCTCAGTAGGATCTCATAGAACACCAAAGTGGATATCACCCCACACAGAGGGGCTCCTGAGGGCTCTGGAGACACCCAGGTCCTATATAAGGGGGGATAGCTCCAGAGATTGATGCCTTATCAGTGGGTTCTACTTTGGAATCTGTGGTAGGCGGTGGTTTCTTATTCTTTACAACAAAAGCATGAGCAACAAAAGAAAAAAAGGTAAATGGGACCTCCTAAAATTTAAATACCTTTGTGTTTCAAAGGACTTTGTAAAGAAGGTGAAAAGACAGAGAGAAAATATTTGGAAAACACACATCCAATAAGGGGTTATTATCCATAATATATAAATAGATCCTACAACTCAATGATAAAAAGACTAATGACTTAATTAAAAATTGACAAAAGACTTCAATGGATGTTTTTCCAAAGAGGAAGTACAAAGGGCAAAAAAGCACGGGAAAAGAACTTCAACATTACTAGCTATTAGGGAAATTAAAATCAAAACCACAATAAGAGTCTCTTACGCAACCGTGGGGATGCACAAGTCCAGGTCCCACAGGCAGGCTGCAAACCAGGGGCTCCAATGAAAGTCCAATGACAGGTCCTTGATGATTTTCTGGGAGAAGTTGACTATCCAAAGACAAGTTGGGAAATTCTCCGAATGTTGAAATCACTTCCCCTTTTAAGGCATTCAACTGATTGAATAAAAGCGTCATCCATTGCTGATGCAATTTCCCTGATTGATGCAGATGTAATCAGCCATCATAAAAGAGCATTTATGGGGCAAGATGGTGTTGGTGTAGGAGGGCGCACACTGCAAGCTCCCAGAGCAAGGCGGATTGGGGACAGGGTCCTGCCCGGGGGTCTGTGCTGTGCACACGTGGAGTGAGAAGCTTGGGACATCTAACTGCGCGGATCGGCGGCGTGAACCGAACGGTGGAGATTTGGAACATAGAAAGAAGTAAGGAAATAAAATAAGAAGAAAAACTGCCAAAGAGAAAACTTAACTCACACGCAGAACCAACAGCTAAATAAAATTTTAGAGCATAGAGAAAAGCTAATCAACTGAACAAACCCATCAAGATAATATGATGACCAGAGGGCAACAGAAAAATACAAATGACTCTGAAAAACTGGAAAACATGGACCAGTCCAGTGCACAAAATAAAAACCAGGAAGCAATGCAGTACATCGAACAACTAATCAAAGCTATCCAAACAAATATCATGGACCAACTTAAAGAACTGAAGGAAGAGATTAAGGATATAAAGAAGACACTGGGAGAACATACTGAAAAAATAACTACCACACCTAAAAACGTAATGGATATGATGGCGAACAAAGACACAAGTCAAGAAATGAAAAAGACGCTGGACTCGCATGGCAGCAGAATTGAACAGGCAGAGGAAAGAATTAGTGATATGGAAGACAATACAGTTGAAATCAAAGAGATTGTAGAAAAGATAGACAAAAAGATAGAAAAAATCCAGTATGGTCTCAGGGAATTAACCGATAATGCAAGACGCACAAACGTACGCATTATGGGCATCCCAGAAGGAGAAGAGAAGGGAAAGGGAACAGAAGGAGTGTTGAAGGAAGTTATGGCTGAAAACTTCCCAACTCTATTGAGAGAGAGATGGATGTGCAGATCCAGGAAGCACAGCGCACCCCAAATAGTATAAATCCCAACAGGCCAACACCAAGACATATACTTGTCAAACGGTCCAATGCTCAAGACAAAGAGAAAATACTCAAGGCAGCAAGAGAAAAGAGAACCATCACATACAAGGGAAGCACCATAAGATTAAGTGCTGATTTCTCAGCTGAAACCATGGAGGCAAGAAGACAGTGGTATGACATAGTCAAAACACTAAAAGAAAAAAACTTCCAGCCACGAATTCTCTATCCAGCAAAATTGGCATTCAAAAATGATGGAGAGTTCAAAATATTCACAGATAAACAGCAATTAAGAGAGTATGTCAAGAAGAAACCAGCACTTCAAGAAATACTAAAGGAATCTCTACAAATTGAAAGGAAAAAACAAAGGAGAGAGAGTTGGAGGAGAGTTTAAAAACAACTGAAAACTCAAAAAGAGAAACAAAACAACATATGACATACATTAACCCAAAGAAAAAATGACTGAAATAAGAAATTCGTTATGAGTAATAACACTGAATGTTAATGGAGTAAATTCACCAATCAAAAGACACAGATTGGCAGAGTGGATAAGAAAATATGATCCATCTATATGCTGTCTACAAGAAACCCACCTTCGGCCCAGGGATTCAAGGAGGCTGAAAGTGAATGGCTGGAAAACCATTTTACAAGCTAACAATAGCCAAAAAAGGGCAGGAGTAGCTATTCTAATATCAGACAAAATAGACTTTAAATGCAAAACTATTGTAAGAGACAAAGATGGACACTACATATTAGTAAAAGGAGTAATCTCTCAAGAAGAGAGAACAATCATCAACATTTACGCACCTAATCGAGGTGCCTCAAAATACGTGCGGCAGGGAAGCGGCTGTGGCTCAATCAGTAGGGCTCCCGTTTACCATATAGGAGGCCCTGGGTTCGGTTCCCGGGGCCTCCTGGTGAAGGCAAGCCTGCCCGCACGGCGTGGTTAGCTGACCCAGCGAGCACAAGCAGCAAGGGGGGGATAAATGAATAAATAAATAAAATCTTTAAAAAAAAAAAAATACGTGCGGCAAACTCTGGAAAAACTAAGAGAAGAAATAAATTCCTCTACAATTATAGCAGGGGACTTCAACACACCACTATCATCATTAGAAAGAACATTTAGGCAGAGAATCAATAACGAAACTAAGGCACTCAACAATACATTAGAAGATTTGGACTTAATAGACATATACAGAACACTACACCCAAATACAGCGGGATTTACATTCTTCTCCAGTGCACATGGAACATACTCCAAAATAGACCACATGCTAGGCCACAAAACAACACTCAATGAATTCAGAAAGATTGAGATTATACAAAGTAATTTCTCTGACCACAATGGAATGAAGTTGGAAATCAATAAGGGACAGAGAAACAGGTTAGGCACAAGGATATGGAAGTTAAACAACACACTCTTAGACAAACAGTGGGTCAAAGAGGAAATTTCAAAAGAAATCAGTAACTACCTTGAAACTAATGAAAACAACAACACAACATATTAAAACCTATGGGATGCAGCGAAAGCAGTCCTGAGAGGGAAGTTCATAGCCATAAATTCATATATTAAAAAAGAAGAAAGAGCTAAAATTGAAGACCTAACTGCACACTTGGAGGAATTGGAAAAACAACAACAACTAAACCTAAAGGAAGTAGAAAACTGGAAATAACCAAGATTAGAGCAGAACTAAATGAAATAGAGAATAAGAAAGCACTGGAAACAATAAACAAAACCAAAAGCTGGTTCTTCGAGAATATCAACAAAATTGACAAGCCCTTAGCCAGACTAACAAAGAAAAAGAGAGAACAGATGCAAATACATAAAATAAGGAATGAGCAAGGTGATATCACTACTGACCCCACAGAAATAAAGAGTATCATAAGAGGATACTTTGAAAAATTATATACCAACAAGAATGACAATTTAGAGGAAATGGACAAATTTCTAGAAACCCACAAACAGCCGACATTGATGAAAGAAGAAATAGATGAACTCAACAGCCCAATTACAAGTAAAGAGATAGACTCAGTCATTAAAAACCTCCCAGCTAAGAAGTGTCCAGGACCAGATGGCTTCACAGCTGAATTCTACCAAACATTCCGGAAAGAGCTAACACCAATTCTACTTAAGCTCTTCCAAAAAATAGAAGTAGAAGGAATATTACTTAACTCATTCTATGATGCCAACATTACCCTAATACCAAAACCAAATAAAGATACCACAAGAAAGGAAAATTACAGACCAATTACTCTAATGAACCCAGATGCTAATATCCTTAACAAAATACTTGCTAATCGCATTCAACAACATATCAAAAGGATTATACACCATGACCAAGTGGGTTTCATCCCAGGTATGCAAGGATGGTTCAATATAAGAAAATCAATCAATGTAATACACCACATAAACAGACTGAAAGAAAAACATCACATGATCATCTCTATAGATGCAGAAAGAGCATTCGACAAACTAAAGCACTCTTTCCTCATAAAAACACTACAAAAGATAGGAATAGATGGAAACTTTCTGAAAATGATAAAGGGTATATATGAAAAACCCAAAGGTACCATCATTTTCAACGGTGAAATCCTAAAAGCCTTCCCTCTGAGATCGGGAACAAGACAAGGATGTCCACTATCACCAATCCTATTTAACATTGTCTTAGAAGTACCTGCATGAGCACTGAGACAAGAAAAGGACATAAAAGGCGTCCAGATTTGAAAAGAAGTAGTAAAAATTTCATTATTTGCAGATGACATGATCCTATACATAGAAAGCCCTGAGAAATCGACAACAAGGCTTCTAGAACTTAGGAAGGAGTTCAGTAATGTTGCAGGCTATAAGATCAACGCTCAAAAATCAGTAGCATTTCTGTACACCAATAACCAGCAAACTGAGGAGGAAATCAGGAAAAAAATACCATTTACAATAGTAAACAAAAGAATCAAATACCTAGGAATAAATTTAACTAAAGATGTAAAGGACTTATATACAGAAAACTACACAACACTGTTAAAGGAAATCAAAGAAGACTTAAATAAATGGAAAAATATTCCCTGTTCATGGATGGGAAGACTAAACATCATCAAGATGTCTATCCTACCCAAACTAATCTACAGATTTAATGCAATCCCAATAAGAGTCAACACTATATTTTTTAAGGAACTGGAAAAACTAACCACAAAATATATTTGGAGAGGCAAGAGGCCCCGAATTGCCAAACTTATATTGAAAAAGAAAAATGAAGTTTGAGGTATCACATTACCTGACTTTAAAACATACTACAAAGCTACAGTGATCAAAACTGCGTGGTATTGGCACAAGGATAGACCTACTGACCAATGGAACCGGATTGAGAGTTCTGATATAGATCCTCGCATATACAGTCATCTGATATTTGACAAGGCCACGAAGCCCACTCAGTTGGGAGAGAGTGGCCTCTTTAACGAGTGGTGCTTGGAGAACTGGATATCCATATCCAAAAGAATGAGAGAAGAATACCATCTCACACCTTATACAAAAATCAACTCAAGATGGATCAAAGATCTAAATATAAGAGCCAAAACCATAAAAACCTTGGAAGATAATGTAGAGAAGCATCTACAGGACCTTGTAATAGGAAATGGTTTCATGAAATTCACAGCCAAAGCACGAGCAACAAGAGAAAAAATTGATAAATGGGATCTCATCAAAATTAAAAACTTCTGCACCTCTAAGTATGTTATTAAGAAAATAAAAAGGCAACCTACCCAATGGGAAAAAATATTCGGCAACCATATATCTGATAGGAGCCTAATATCCTGCATATATAAAGAAATCCTTCACCTCGAAAATAAAAGGACAAACAACCCATATAAAAAATGGGCAAGTGACCTGAAAAGACACTTCTCCAAGGAAGAAATACAAATGGCTAAAAAGCACATGAAAAAATGCTCAACATCACTTGCTATCAGGGAAATGCAAATCAAAACTACAATGAGATACCATCTTACACCCATCAGAATGGCAGCTATTAAAAAAACAGGAGACACTAAATGTTGGAGAGGATGTGGAGGAATAGGAACCCTCATCCACTGCTGGTGGGACTGCGGCATGGTCCAGCCACGGTGGAGGACAGTTTGGCGGTTCCTCAGAAAACTTGCAATAGATCTTCCATATGATCCAGCAATTCCACTGCTGGGTATATACCCAGAAGAACTGAAAACAAAAATACAAACAGATATATGCACACCAATGTTCATAGCAGCATTGTTCACCATTGCCAAAAGTTGGAATCAGCCCCGGTGCCCATCAACAGACGAATGGATAAGCAAAATGTGGTACATACATACAATGGAATATTACTCAGCTGTAAGAAGGAACAAAGTGCTAACACATGGAATAACGTGGATGAATCTTGAGGACCTTATGTTGAGTGAAGCAAGCCAGTCACTGAAGGATGAACAGTATATGACCTCACTGATCTGAACTGAGGAAAGTGAGCAGTCTCTGAGAACCATTGTCTGAAAGATAGGTTAACAAAGGAGAGTAAGAGAAGAGCAGGCTTTGAGCCATCACCCATATGGACATAATCTATGGTAAAGGGATAGAGTGAGGTTGCATGTTGGGGGATGGGGCAGATGAGTGATGGTGTTCCTGGGTTTGGTGGTGCAGCACTGGGAGGTGGGTGGATTAGGAAGGGCTGGTTCAAATCCCCAGGGCATGTAACTGTGAATCTTGACATTCCATGGGTTGGGAGAGTGGGGTATCATGGGCCCCGGGGGGCTGGGGAGAAGTCACTCCGTGTGTGACTTTGAACTGTGGTCTATGGTTGGTGGCAAGGCTCCAGGATGTGTAAGTTCATTGAGGGTGGTGGGCCACACTCTGGGAGATGTTTGTGTGGGATGTGGTGGGAGGTGTGGGAGGTGGACAACATGGGAATCCCAGTGGGTTCCGTGTAATATTTTGGGTAATCTAAGCACCTCTTGAAATATATGTATATATATATATATAAAACATTTTTGTAAGCAAATACACATATATGCATATATATTTATATACGATTTTGCAAATGTTTGTATGTATTGTGAGAATTTTGATTTTCACCCATAATAAAAAAAAAAAGTCTATTTTGTCCGATATTAGTATAGTTTCTCCTGCACCCCCCCTTTTTTTTTTTTTTTTTGGTTATTGTTTGCTTGTAAGATTGTTTTCCAGGCACTCACTTTCAGCCTCCTTGAATCCCTGGGTTGAAGGTAGGTTTCTTGTAAACAGCTTATTGATGGGTCATATTTCCTTATCCATTCTGCCAGTCTGTGTCTCTTGACTGTTGAGTTTAATCCATTAACTTTCAGTGTTACTCTCAAGGAATTACTTACGTTAGCCATACTTTCTTTAGGTTTATGTATATCATATGTTGTTTTTATTTTATTTTTGTCTTTTTAGTTGTTTTTACACTCTCTTCCAACTCTCTCTCCCATTTCTTCCTTTCAACCTGAAGCTTTCCCTTTAGTATTTCTTGAAGGGCAGGTTTCTTATTGGCATACTCTCTTAACTTTTGTTTTTCTGAGAATATTTTGAACTCTCCATCATTTTTGAATGCCAGCTTTGCTGGATAGAGGATTCTTGGCTGGAATTTTTTTTTCTCTTAGTACCTTAACTATGTCATACCACTGTCTTCTTGCCTCCATGGTTTCAGATGAGAAATCAGCACTTAATCTTATTGAACTTCCCTTGTATGTGATGGATCTCTTTTCTCTTGCTGCCTTCAGTATTTTCTCTTTGTCTTGAGCTTTGGACAATTTGACAATTATTTGTCTTGGAGTAGGCCTGTTGGAATTTATACTGTTTGGGGTGTGCTGTGCTTCCTGGTTATGTATATCCATCTCCCTCTGTAGGGTTGGAAACTTAACAACCATTATTTCCTCCAACACTCCTTCTGTTCCCTTTCCCTTCTCTTCTCCCTCTGGGATGCCTATAACATGTATGTTTGTGCATTTTGTACTGTTATTCAAATCCCTAAGTCTGTGCTGGATATTTTCTAACTTTTTATCTCTCTGTTTGATTTCAGATGTATTGTCTTCCACATCACTAATTCTTTTTTTTTTTTAATTTATTTTTATTGTGGGTAAAAATCAAAATTCTCACAATACATACAAACATTTGCAAAATGATATATAAATCCACTAATTATATTTTATTTTGTTTTGTTCTTTGTTTGATTATTTTTTTTTCCTTCTCTTTTTTTTCCCCCTGGGTTTCCTTATGTTTGTCTCTTGCATGTAAGCTTATCACACTTGTTTCTTTTTCACTAATTCTTTTATCCACCTGTTCAAATCTACTGTTATGTGCTTCCAGTGTTTTTTGACTTCTTGGATTGTGCCACTCATTATCATATGTTATCTTTTTATGTATGTTTGTAATTTCTTCAGTATGTTTGCCCAGTGTCTTCTTAATACCCATAATCTCTTCCTTCACTTCATTAAGTTGGTCCATGATATTTGTTTGGACAGCTTTGATTAATTGTTCAATGTTCTGCATCTCTTCCTAGTTTTTGGTTGTTCAGTGTACTGGGCCATGTCGTCCTGTTTCTTGGTGTGGTTTGTAATTTTTTGTTGCTGTCTGATCATATTTTTATCTTGATGGGTTTATTCAGCTGATTAGCTTCTCTTTCTACTCTAGGGTTTTATTTAGCTGCTATTTTTGTGTGTGTGTTATATTTTCTCTTTGACATGTTGCTCTTCCTGTTCTATTTCCTTGCTGTTTTCTATGTTTCTTTGAAGGAAAAAGATTAGGGCCAAGTAAGAAAAAGAAGTAATAAAAGAAAAAGGATAATAGTAATAATAACAGTAAAAGTTAGAAGAAGAACCATTTACGACCTACAAAAATGCATATTTAACTTATGTAAGCAGTGTAGAATAATAGGATTTAAAAAGTAGAGTACCTCCAATGAAATTGGAAACCAAATAGAGAAAAATATTTAGAATGAATTAAAAGGCCAGAATGATGAGGAAAGAGGGAGACAAAAAAGAAAGGAAAAAAGAAAAAATTAATAAAAGAAAGAAAACAGAAAAGATATAAATAAAAACCAGAAAAATTGAGGACTAAATAAAGAGAAGTGGAATATAAGAACAGCAACAGAAAGCAGAAGATAAGAAGATGAAGGAAGGAAAAGAGATAGCATTGGTAGACAAAATTGGGATACACAGAAATGGGGAAATCAAGGAAGAGTAAATACAGCAAACAAGAAACAAGCCAGCAGCCCCTAATTAAAGAAAAAAATGGGGGACAGGAGAAAGAGTAAAGAAAAACAAATAAACAACAACAACAACAAAAACACACACAAGCAAGCAGTCAAACAAAAACTAAGGAAGAACAGTTTTCCCTCTTATGCCTCTGTGGAGCTCTCAGGCTGCCTGTGATCATCAATCATTTACCCTGTAGCCTTCCCTCTGTAGGTTTTAAAATGGGTTTTAGCAAGTAAACTAAGTTAAATTTTTAAAGAAAATAACTTTTTTAAGGCAAAATAAGAGACCTAAGAAAAGCTAATACAAAAATAATGTCTATGTTTTCCCAGTCCTAACGTGTCAGCTGGGTGTTTGATATCCTAGTGGATCACCACTCTAAGAGGAGTCAGAAATTGAACTAGGGACCTCATATATTCAAGGTGTTAACTCCTTGACTGAGCTAAAATTTCTTGTTGGGTCAGTTAGCTCTTCAGAAAGCTATCCAATCACTTTCCCTTGGGCAGGTTTGACTCTTTGCAGTTGGATAAATTCCTGCTGTTTAGGAATCTGTCCCTGCCCTCTTTCTATTCTTTCTCTCCCAGGGCAGCAGGATGCAATAGCTTGTGTGAGGGGATCTCTCCAGGTCACGTTTAGTTCCCTTTTGAAATTCAAATGAGACCCTGGTGACTGAACTCTCCGCAGAAAAATGACTCTCAACCCTCTTCCAGACCATTCCCTCCTCTCAAGGGACCCTAAATGGGCTCTTGGACGCTTATTAAGCACTTCCTGCCAGCCTTCCTTAGGGGAGTTGAAATTTTGAATAGTTTCCAGCATGGAACTAGTTAATTGCCTGTTTCTGCCCTCTTCCAGGCCAAATTTCTCTATCCCAGGTCGGTTAGGTAAATCATGCTGCCTCAACAGATTCACCTCTCTCCTCTTCCTGGTGCCACCTCGAGCCAGCTGATATGTTCCTGAAAGCTCTAAGGGGGTCCAGGCAACCAAACCCACAGAAAGGAAACCCCTTACTACCCTTCACCTGAACCCTCCCACTCTTGGAGAACACTCCCTCCCACTGGATGGCCTGCAGGAGTTGGGGCTTGGGGCTCTCAGTGGCTTTGCCTTGAGAGTGGGGCTTAGCCGTCCCTCAGTTTCCAGCCTCAGGGACAAGAAACTCAGTGTTTTACCTTGAGCAATTTATCTCTTTGTCCAGCTCTCTCCAGATTGATGCCCTGAAGCTTCCTGCTCTGTGGGTTCCCAAAACAGCTCACTTATGCAAGATCTTGCCCCCACTCAGCTGTTTTTTTTGTTAGCAAGACGGTGAATGCACACTTAAACTAACCCATCTTGCCCAGATCTCTAACATAGAATTGTATAGCATAGTAAACCACATGTGAAATATGAATATGGGTAAAATTGCATATGTATAAACATTTTTATTTGAAGCTGAACAAATGTATGTTAATACTACAAAATGTTAATATCAGACAAAAATAACATTATGCTAGGTGAAAGAAACCAGACACAAAGTTCTACATATTGCATGATTCCATTTATATAAAATGTAAATATAAATCAATTTATAAAGATCAAATTAGATTAGTGCTTATATAGGGCTGGGGAAGAAATGCTAAGCAATGTGGAGTTTTTCTTTTAGGAGTGATTAAATTGTTCTGAAATATTTGTGGTGATGAATGCACAACATTGTGATTATACTAAAAACCATTGATTATAGACTTTAGATGCATTGTATGGTATATGAATATATCTCAATAAAACTGCTAAATAAATAAGTATGCAAGAATAGCCAGAAATAGCAACTATGTACAGCAGGAGAAACATAGATTGAGAGGTGAAGAGTTTTCTTGTGTATTTGTTTGTCTGTTTATTATTATTATTATTGAAATAACCAAAAGGCTCTAATAATGATTGAAGTGATGAATGCACAACTATGTGATTATACCAGATATCAATGATTGTACACTTTGGATGAATTGTATGATTTATCAATATGTATCAATAAAATTGAGTTGTTTAAAAATTGACAAATGCTTAGCTAGACTAACAAGGAATAAAAGAGAAATATGCAAATACATGAAATAAAAAACAGAGGAGATATCACCACTGATCCCACAGAAATAAATAGTATCATAAAAGGATACTTTGAAAAATTGTGTGCCGACAAGATGGATAACTTAGATAAAATGGACAAATTTCTAGAAATAAACAAGCAAAGTATATTTACAAAAGAATAAATTGATGAATTCAACAGAACAATCACAAGTAATGAAATTGAATCAGTTATCAAAAACCTCCCAACTAAGAAAATCCCAGGACCAAATGGCTTCACAGGTAAATTCTACCATACATACTGGAAAGAACTAACATTAATACTGCTTAAACTCTTCCAGAAAATAGAAGTGGAGGGAACATTGTCTATCTCAGTCAATGATGCCAACATCACACTAATACCAAAGCCACATGAATATGCCACACAAAAAGAAAACTACAAACCAGTCTCTCTAATGAATCTGGATGTGAAAATCCTTAACAAAATACATACTATTCATATTCAACAACATATCAAATGAATTATACACCATGATCAAGTGGGTTTCATCCCTGGTATGCAACGATGGTTCAACATAAAAAAATAAACCAATGAAATATACCATATTAACAGACTGAAAGGAAAAATTCACATGAACATCTCTATTGATACAGAAAAAACATTTGACAAAATACAGCATCCTTTCTTGATAAAAACACTTCAAAATATAGGAATAGAAGGAAAGTTCCTCAACATGATAAAGCGTATGTATGAAAAACACACAACTAGCATCATATTCAATGGTAAATGCCAAAGGCTTTCCCTCTGAAATCTGGATCAAGACAAGGATGCGCACTGTCACTGCTCTTATTTATCATTGTGTTAGAAGTATTTGCTCGAGCACTCAGGCAAGAAAAAGAAATAAAAAGCATCCAAATTAGAAAGGAAGAACTAAAATTTCATTATTTACAAATGACATGATCCTATATGTAGAAAGCCTTGAAAAACTACATTCCAACTCCTAGAGCTGATGAACGAGTTCAGTAAAGTGGCAGGATATAAGATCAACACGCAAAAATCAGTAGCATTTCTGTACACCAAAAAAGAGCAATCTGAGGAGGAAATAAGGGGAAAATTCCATTTACAGTAGCAACTAAAAGAATCAAATATCTAGGAATAAAGTTAACTAAAGATGTAAAGGACTTGTACACAGAAAACTATTAATCCTTGTTAGAGGAAATCAAAGAAGACCAAATTAAATGTAAGAATATTCCATGTTAATGGATTGGAAGAAAAAACATCATTAAGATGTCTGTCTTACCCAAATAGATTTACAGATTCAATACAATCCCAATAAAAATTAAAACAGCATTTTTACAAATTGGAAATGCTAATTATGAACTTTATTTGCAAGTGCAAGGGGGCTTGAATAGCCAAAAACATATTGAAAAAGAAAAACAAAGTTGGAGGAATCATGCTACCTGACTTAAAAGCATTATACTAAGCCACAGTGGTCAGAACTGCATGGTAATGGCACAAGTATATACTTACTGACCAATGAAACCGAATTGAGAGTTCTGAGATCTTGCTTATACAGTCAACTGATTTTTGAAAAGGCCACCAAGCCCATTCTACTGGGACAGAATGGTCTCTTCAACAAATGGTGCTTAGAGAACTGGATATCCATATCTAAAAGAATGAGAGGAGACCACCATCTCATACCTTATACAAAAATCAATTCAAGATGGATCAAAGATCTATATAAAAGACCCAAGGCCATAAAGCTCCTAGATGATAATGTAGGGAAGCATCTATAAGATCTTGTAATAGGAAATGGTTTCATAAACTTTACACCCAAAGTGTGAGCAATGAAGGAAAAAATAGATAAATGGGACCTCCTCAAAATTAAAATTTTTTGCGATTCAAAGGAGTCTGTCAAGAAAGTGAAAAGGCAGGCTAATCAATGGGAGAAAATATTTGGTAGCCATTTATCCAATAAGGGCCTACTACCCAGCATATATAAAGGAATCATTCATCTATGAAAAACAAACAACACATTTAAAAAACAGTCAAGAGATTTGAATAGACACATTTCTAAAGAGGAAATACAAATGGCTAAAAAACACATGAAAATGCTTAAAATCACTAGTTATTAGGGAAATGCAAATCAAAACATTGTATAATCATAAGCCCATTAAACTGGCAGCCATTAAGAAACAGAGAACTACAAGTGTTGGAGAGGATGTGGAGGAAAGAGAACCTTCATCCACTGTTGGTGGCATGTAGAATGGTGTATCCATTGTGAAGGACAGTTTGGTGGTTCCTCAGGAAGATAACTATAGAACTACCATATGATCTACCAATCCCACTGCTGGGTATATATCCAAAAGAATTGAAAGCAGGGACACGAACAGGTATATATACACCAATGTTTATAGTGGCATTATTCACTATTACCAAAAGTCGGAAGTAACCCAAGTGTTCATCAACAGTTGAATGGATAAGCAAATTGTGGCATATACATACAATGGAATGTTACTCAGGTATAAGAAGGAATGAAATATTGACACTCGGAACAACATGGATGAATCTTGAAGACCTTTTGTTGAGTGAACTAAAGGACAAATATTACATGACCTACTGATATGACCTAAGAAAATTGAGCAGACTCATAAAGCTAGTGTCTGGAAGATAGTTTATCAGAAGACAGAAAGGGAGTAGAGTGTGGTGAGTCAATGCTCAATATGGGCAAACCTTATGATAAGATAGAAGGGTTGGTTTGGCAGTGGATGGGTGTGATAGTGATGCAGGGATGTGAGCAGGGTCTGTGGTGCTGGAATGCAAGGATGGACTCATTTATAATTTTCCTACACATGGTTCTTCTGCCCCTTTTATTTGAACCTATAATTAGTAATATATGCATTAAAATGTGTCCCAGAGACTTAAATCTTCCAGCTGTTCATATGCTGGTTGAGCCCTGAATCTTAGCAGAGTTACAGCCAACACCTACTCTCCAGTTCACCGGACTCACTCAGGACAACAAACAAAAGAATGATGATGGACAACACACATCCCCCAAAAGAGAACATCTACAACTTCAAGTAAGACAGTCCCACCCATCTGCCCTTTGGGGTCTAAGCCCCCTCTCAACTGGAAGTAGAGTGGGCATCACCATCCCAAAACCCTCAAGATTGAGGAATAAACAGACATTAGGAGAGAATGCAACTATGGACTAAGGTAGACTTATTATTATTCTAGTAATGGTTGTTCTCAGTTTATATAAGACCCAGAAAGAGGGCAGAGACACAAAATGTGTCACACCTCACTGAAGTACTCCAATCAAAAGCCCTAAAGCAATATAATCAAGTAATATAATCAAAGATTCCGTAACTGAATCTAATCAAAAGTCCCATCTTCACTGTGTTTACAGGCACAGGCATAGGTTATCTTAAAAACATAATTTTCTGGGGTCCACAATAGACAAACCAGGACATAGACCAACCTTGGTCTTGATGTATTATTTTGTTTATACATTGCTGAATTTGGTTTTCTAATATTTTCTTGATTATTTTCCATCTATTTTCATGAGTATGATTGGTCTCTTACTCTCCTCTTTCCCTTCCTTCTTTTGCACATCCATCACCTTCACTCCTTGAGGCTATAACTATTCTGACTTCTGTCATAATTACTCTTTGCCTTGCTTTATAAATTTCCAACTACATATGCATCTCTGAAACACTATAGTTGCATCTTCCATGTTTCCTAAATTTTTATAAAAGAAATCAGAAATTATGTATAAGTTTAAATTTGGCTCCATTTACCCAACATTATATTGGTGAAAACATTCTTATTGTTGTTGCATAGTGTTTCATTATATTAATATACCAAAAATGAATGTATCCATCCCACTGATGATGGAAATTTAAGTTGTTTCTAGTTTGTAGCTATCATGAAAAATGCTGCTGAGAGTATTTGCATCTCTGCATCCTACTGCACAATGTATACATTTCTGTTGGGCACATACCTAGAAGTGGAATTACTGAATTAAAGGATATGCATAATGTCAACTTTAGTAGATAAGGCAAAACTCTTTTACACAGTGATGGTTTTTTTTAACACTCCTGCCAACAACATGTGAAAGTTCTTGGTTCTCCACATTACTGACAACTCTTGGTATTGCTAGATATTGAAAAAATAGGAGGTTTTCTCCTTGGAGTTTAAATTTGAGTTTCCGTCATTAAAAATGAGGTTGAAAATTCTAATATTATATGTTTATTGGTCATTTGATTTCTTCTGTTGTGGACCACCCGCTCAAGTCTTTGTTATATATTGTATTGGGTCATCTCTAATTTATGTTGATGTATAGATGTGTTACATATATTCTGGGTAAGAGTTCTCTGACAGATACATACTGCCAATATCTCATCTCATACTTCTCTTATCTCTATATATACTATCACTTGCCAAAAAGAAGTGCTTTATTTGAATGTAGTGAAACATTAATATTTACTCTATGGATGGGGTTCTGTGTCTTTTTTGAGAAATCATTCTTTCACCTGAGTTCATAAATATATGCAGTCCTTTAACATATTCAAAATGACATAACTTTCCTTTCCAATTTAGATCCACCCACAAATAATTTTTGTTTATGATGCAAGGGAGGGGCTCAGTTTTTCCAAGACCAATAAGGAAAAGACAGTCATTTTTCCATGGTCTGCAGTGCCAGAATTACCACTGATCAAGTGTCTGTATCAGAACCACACTTACTTTCCACATTTTTCTTCCTCAAATGAGACTATGATTGTACATTTGAACATTCAAATATAGATTAGAATTGGTCTATCAATTTCCACAAGCAAAAAATTAGACTTTTACTGGATTGTGTTGAATATATAGATCAGTTTAGGGAGAATAGGCATCTTTAAAATATTCACTCATCCATTTCTTTTTTTTAAAGATTTTTATTTATTTATTCATTTATCCCCCCCTTGCTGCTTGTGCTCTCTGGGTCAGCTAACCACGCCGTGCGGGCAGGCTTGCCTTCACCAGGAGGCCCCGGGAACCGAACCCGGGACCTCCCATATGGTAAACAGGAGCCCTACTGATTGAGCCACAGCCGCTTCCCTCATCCATTTCTTGAACATGGAATATGTCTCCATTTATTCATCCCCTTTTTTCACTCGCAGTAACATTTTATTAATTTTCACTCAAAAAATGGCATGTATTTTATTAGTTTTGCTAATAAGTACTTGTTTTAATTTCAGAATATGTTCATTTTAGTTATTTAATTGAGATATATTCATATACCATTGAAACCATCCAAAATGTACATGCAATGGGTTTTGGTATAATCACAGAGTTGTGCATTCACCACCAAAGTCAATATTAGAACATTTTAATTACTCCAAAAAGAAACACTCCTCACCCCATAACCATTACCTGTCAATGCTTCTATTCATCCCTTGCATACATATCTTCTAATCTATTTCCAATGATGTAAATTTATTTATATTCACAATTCATATAAATTGAGTCAAACAATATGCAGTACTTTGTGTCTGGTTTATGTCACATATGATAATTCTCTCTCTTTTTTTTTACAATTGAAGAAAAATATTACTATATTACTATTCACTAAAGGCCACAGTGCACTTTAGTTGGATTTTAGCTCAGATACCACCCTATTATTAAACTCTTGTAATATTAATGTACACTTGTTCTAATTCATTGAAGAACATTCTAATATTTGTACTATTAAGCACACTCATCACCTGCAACAGGGTTCCCTATGCTATAAAATCCCATGTCTTATCCTTTAGCTTCTTTTCTAGTGACACACATAACCCCAAACTTTCCCTTTTAAGCATTTTTTTCCTGTTCAATTTTTTGGAAAAGCTTGAGCAAGATTGGCATTAGATCATCTCTGAATAATTGGTAGATTTCTCCTGTGAAGCCATGTGGTCCCAGGCTTTCCATCTTTGGGAGGTTTTTGATGACCGTTTCAATCTCTTCACTTGTGATTGGTTTGTTGAGGTCTTCTATTTCTTCAAGGGTCAATGTAGATGGTTCATGTGTTTCTAGCAATTTGTCCATCTCATCTGCATTGTCTAGTTTTTTTGGCATACATTTCTTCATAGTAACCTCTTATGATCTCTCTTATTTCTGCAGGGTCAGTGCTAATGTCCCCCTCTCATTTCTGATTTTTTTTGCATCTTCTCTCTTTTCCTCTTTGTCAGACTACTAAAGGTTGTTGATTTTGTTGATTTTCTCAAATAATAAACTTTTGGTTTTGTTGATTCTCTCTATTTTTTTCTTGATTTCATTTATTTCTGCTCTGCTCTTTACTATATCTTTCTTTCGCCTTGGTTTGGGATTAGTTTGCTGTTCTTTTTCTAGTTCCTCCAGGTGTGCAGTTAGATCATCAAGTTTAGCTCTTTCTTCTTTTTTAATGTAAGCATTGAAGTCTATAAATTTCCCTCTCAGCTTTGCCTTTGCGGTGTCCCATAGGTTTTAAATATATTGTGTTCTAATATGCATTCATCTCAAGATATTTGCTGAACTCTCATGCAATTTCTTCTTTGACCCACTGATTATTTAAGAGTGTGCTATTTAATCTCCATATATTTATGAATTTTCCCTTTTTCTATCCATTATTGATTTCCAACTTTATTCCATTATGATCAGAGAAAGTGTTTTTTATAATTTCAGTCTTTTTAAATTTATTGAGACTTGTCTTGTGACCCAAATCTATTTTGGAGAAGGCTCCATGAGCACTTGAAAAGAAAGTATATCTTGCTTTTGGGGGTGCAATGCTCTATAGATATCTGTTAGGCCTAGTTCATTTATCATATTATTCAAGCTCTCACTTTCTTTATTTACCATCTGTCCACATGCTCTATCCAATTCTGAGAGAGGTGTATTGAAGTCTCCAATTATTATGTTAGAGACACCTATTTCTCCCTTCAGTTTTGCCAGTGTGTGCCTGTATTTTTGGGCACTCAGGTTAGGTGCATAAATACTTAGTATAATTATTTCTTCTTGATAAATTGTTGCCTTTATTACTCCAGCTCTTCTGTGGTTACTAATTTCATGTAATATATTTTTGAAACCATTCACTTTTAACCTGGCTGTGTCCTCTCCTGAGATGAGTCTCTTGTAGAAAACATATAGATGGCTCATATATTTTTTTATCCACTCTCTATGGCTATGTCTTTTGATTGGGGAGTTCAAGCAATTCGCATTCAATTATATTGCCATAAAGGCATTATTTACACCATCCATTTTGTCTTTTGGCTTTCTGTTGTTATCATACTACTGTCTGTGTTTTTACCCTTTAATTTACCCTTCCTAACAATCTTCATTTCTATACTCTTCTCCAAGTCTCTCACCCTTGGTTTTTTCCTTTCAGGCTACAGCATTCCCTTTAGTATTTCTTGTATTTCTGGTCTTTTGGTAACATATTCTATCAGTTTGGGTTTGTCTCTGAAGACTTTGAACTCACCCTTATTTATGAAGGACAGTTTTGCAAGATACAAAATTCTTGGCTGGCAGTTTATCTCTTTCAGTACCTTAAATACATCATACCACTTTCTTCTCTCCTCGATGGTTTCTGATGAGAGTTCAACACTTACTCTTATCAAAGTTCCCTTGTATGTTATGCTTTTCTTTTCTTTTGGTGCTTTCAGTATCCTCTCTTTTTGTCTGATGTTTGTCATTCTGAATAGTAGGTGTCTCGGGATAGGTCTATTCAAATTTATTCTGTTTGTGGTGTGTTGTCCTTCTTGGATATTAGTATTTATGTCTTTCATAAGGGTTGGGAAGTTTTCAGTCATTATTTCCTCAAATATTCTTTCTGCCCCTTCTCCATTCTCGTCTCCTTCTGGGATACTGATAATGCATATGTTTGTGTGTTTCATGTTGTCTTTCATTTTCCTGAGATCCTGTTCCATTGTTTTCTGTTTGCTTCTCTTTCTGTTTTCCTGTCTTTTCCAGTTCAGATGTTCTGTCTTTGAAATCACTAATTCTGTCTTTAAGCAATTCAAATCTGCTTTTATGTGCCTCTAATTTGTTATTAATCTCATCCATCATTTCTTTCATTCTCATTAAGTCTGTTACTTTTCTTTGCAGGCTTTCAAATTGCTCTTTTTAGTCATCCAGTGTCTTCTTGATATACTTTAACTCTTTAGTCTTATTTTCTTTCCATTCTTTGTAGTGATTTAAGAGAGTTGGGTGATTATCATTGATTAGTTGTCTTAAATTTTCTATCTCTTCAGGATATTTGGTTTCCTTTGATGGCCATCTTTTCTTGTTCCTAGTATGGCTTGTAATTTTTTGCTGATGTCTAGGCATATGAATATGTGGTGAATTAGTTCTGAAGGCCAATTTCTCTCTTTTTTCACAGCTTTTCTTGGACATTTGGTTCAACTTCTTCTTTGTCTTTAAAATTATCCAGCTTAAGTTATCAAAATTGTGCCAGGGCCTCACTAATGGGGCACAGATTTTCTCCCGGGAGTTAGGACACAGAAAAAAGCAAAAGCAGGTTTTGTCTATGAAATTTCCAGACTGGCTAGCAGATGGTGGTCATCAGCACACCTTTCCATAGATGTGCTTCAATCTCTATTTTCCTGTGTTTTGGTCTGGCCAGAGCCAAGATTCAAAGTGGGCACTACTGGCTGAATTCACTGAAGAAAAGCCCCTGACTCTTCCTCCTTTTTCTCTTGTAACAGCTGACGAGAGGAAGAAGAATGTTCCCCTCTCAGTCAGCTGCAGTGAGCCAGGGGTTTTACCGCAGCTTAATATCTTGGGGGTGAGGAGGGAAGCCCTTCCCGGGGTGCTGTGGCAGTTTGGTAACTCATGTTTGCTGTTTTGGCTTCATCTCTTTCTGTCCCTCACCCTCCTGGGAGTTGTGAAGCAGTGTTCTGATCTGTTGACCCCCAAAGCAGGTCCCTTAGAAAAGAAAGTGTTTGTCTCTTTCTCTGTTACTTTTATGAGATGGTTGAACCCTGCCTTCTTAAAATGACAACATCTTCCCACAATCACCTCTTAGATCCATTTTGAGTTAATTTTTGTATAAGGTGTGAGATAGGAGTCCTCTTTCATTCTTTTGCATATGGATATCCTGTTCTCCTGATATGATTTTTTTTTTTTAAGTACTAGTGCTAGGTATTGAATCAAGGACCTCGAATGTGGGAAGTCAGTGCTCAGACACTGAGTTACATTAGCTTTCTCTGATACCATTTATTTATTTTTATTTTTTGGAGGTACCCGGGGTCAGAGATTGAGCCCAAGACCTCATATATGGGAAGCCGGCATTCAACCACAGAGCCACATTAGCTTCCCTGAGTTGGTTTTATCATTTGTTTTGTTTGTTGTTTGCTTTTCTTTTTTCAGGAGACACTGGAAACCGAACCCTGGATCTCTCATGTGGGAGGCAGGCACTCAATTGTTTGAGCCACATCCACTCCCCATTTACTTTTTAAATATATTTTTTATTGAAGTATATCATTCATACATGCAAATACATAAACAATAAGTGTATAGTAAACTTGTGAACTTACAAAATAACATACATAACATCAAAATAACATACATCACTTCTCCATCAACACCTTGCATTGCTGTGAAACTTCTGTTACAAACTATGCAAGATCATTGTCAAAATATTACTACTAACTACAGTTCATATCTAACATTTGGTGTATTTTCCCCTGACCCACCCTATTTATTTTTAATATATGTTTATTACAAAGATTGTGAGCTTATAAAACAATCATGCACATGTGTAGAATTCCTATAAACACCCCTTCACCAGCACACCACACCATGGTGGAATATTTGTTACAGATTATGAGATAATATCATCAGACTATTACCACCAACCATCGTCCATAGTGCACATTTGGCACACTTTTTCCATACTTCCCCCAATATCAACACAATACATCTTTGGCATTGATGCAAGAATATTACACTATCGCTGATAACCACAGTCCATAGGTCATACCAATAGTATTTTTCCCATGCTTCTCCATGTTCCCACCACCCTGCAATAGTGACATATATCTGCTCTAGCTCACAGAAGGACACTCTTGCATCTGCACCATCAACCACAATTCTCTTCCACCTCTGAGTTCACTGTGTTATTCAATCCCTAATTTGTTCTCTGGCTTTCTTTCAATTGACATTTACATTCCTAGATTATGCTTTTCAGCCACAATCCCATTTATAAACCAGCTGCTACTCACTATTAATATAATGTGTTACTATCAACTCTGTGCATTTCCACACTTTTACAGTGTAATTAAAACTTCTACATACATTAAGCATCAACAGTTCTTCTAAGCCCTCCTCTTATCTCCTAATAACCTATACTCTAGGTCCTGACACCATTTTTAATAAACTGTTCTGTCCCAGCTGAGTGGGCTTGATAGCCTCAACAAGAATTAATTGACCGTAGAGTTAAGGGTCTATTTCTGAACTCTCAATTTCATTGCGTTGATGTTTATGCCTACTTTTATGGAAACACCATGCTCTTTTGACCACTGTAGCTTTGTAATATGCCTTAAAGTCAGGAAGTTTGAGTCCACTGAATTCATTCTTCTTTTTAAAGATCATTTTGGCAATTGAGGGTCCATTTACTTCCAAATTTGATAATTGAATTTTTGATTCTGTCAAAGTAGGCTGTTGGAATTTTGATTGGGATTATGTTGAATATGTAAATCAATTTGCATAGAATTAGCATCTTAAGGATTTTCAGGCTTCAAATCCGTGAACACTGACTGTCCTTCCCTTTGTTTAGGTATTCTTTAATATTTTTTTAAGTAATGTTTTGTCGTTTTCTGAATACACATGCTTTACAGCACTGATGAAATCTATTCCAAGATATTTGATTCATTTGTTTTGTATTGTAAGTACAATTTGTTTCCTGATTTCATCTTCTGATTGTTCATTTCTAGTGTATAGAAATATGACTGATATTTGCAAATTGATATTATATCCCACAACTTTGCTGAATTCATTTATTTTCTCTAGTACTTTCATTGTCAATTTTTTGCTGTTTTCTAAATATAGGATCATATCATCTGCATATAATAAAAGTCTAACTTCTTCTTTTCCAGTTTGCATTCCTTTTATTTCTTTATTTCTTCTTTAATAATTGTTCTAACTAGAACCTCTAGTATAATGTTGAATAACAGTGGTGGCAATGGGCATCTTTGTCTAGTTCCCAATCTTAGAGGTAAAGCTTTCAGCCTTTCACCTATCTTCCAAAATGTTTTTATGAAGAAAGGATGCTGGATTTTGTAAAAAAAAAAAAAAAAAAAAAAAGACAAAACAAAACGCTTTTACTGCATCAATAAAGATGATCATGTGATTTTTCCCTTCAATTTGTTAATGTGGGGTATTATATTGATTGATTTTCTTGTGGTGGACCACTCTTGCATACCTGGTAAAAACCCCACTTGATCATGATGTATGATTCTTTTAATGTGCTGTTGGATTTGATTTGCAAGTATTTTGTGGAGGATATTTGAATCTATATTCATTAGAAAGATTGGTCCATAATCTTCATTCCTTGTAGTGTCTTTATGTGACTTTGGTGTTATGGTGATGTTAGCATCATTGAATGAGTTAGGTAGTTTTCCCTCCTCTTTATATTTTAGAAGAGTTTGGGCAGTATTGGTATTAATTCTTCTTGAAATGATTGGTAGAATTCACAGTTGAAGTTATTTGGTCTTGGGCATCAGGTGCATAAATATTTTTTATTGTTATTTCTTCTTGGTGAGTTGTTCATTTTATTAATATATAATGGCCTTATTCATCTTTTATAACAGTTTTGCATTTAAAATCTATTTTTTCTGATATTAGTGTAGCTACTGCAGCTTTGTTTTGGTTACTGTTTGTGTGGAATATCTTTTCCTAACCTTTCACTTTCAGCCTATTTGTGTCCTTACATCTAAGGTGAGTCTTTTGTAGACAGCATATAGATAGCTCATACATTTTATCCATTCTCCTAATTTGTGTCGTTTGATTGGAGAGTTCTATCCATTGTCATTAAATGGTATTACTGTACATCCATTACTTATTTTGACCATTTTATCCTTTCAGTTTCCTATGTCATATATTACTATTGTCTGTCTTTTTACCTTCTTAGTTATACTAACTAACAATCTTCATTTTTACACTCTTTTTCAAGGCTCTCTCTCCTGTCTTTTCCTTTCTGGTTGCAGCACTTCCTTTAATATTTCTTGTAAAGACAGTCTCTTGGTGATGAATTTTCTCAGTTTTTATCTGTGAAAATTTTAATTTCAACCTCATTTTTAAAGGACAGTTTTGCCAAGTAAAGAATTATATGATTGGCTTTTTTTTTCTTTAAGACTCTTGAATAGAGTCTGCCTTCTTGACTCCATGGTTTCTAATGAGAAATTGGCACCTAGTCTTTTTGACTGTTTCTTTCATGTGATGAATTGGTCTTCTCTTGATGCTTTCAGTATTCTCTCTTTATTTCTGGCATTTGATATTCTGAATGTATGTGTTTTCGAGTGTATTCAACAACTGGTGCTTGGAGAACTGGTTATCCATATCCAAATGAAAGAGGATTCCTATCTCACACTTTATGCTAAAATTAACTCAGAATTGATTAAGGACCTAAATATAAAAGCAACAACAATAAAATTCCTAGAAGAAAATTAAGGAAACATTTTCACAATCTTGTTGTTTCTTAAATATTACACCCAAATCACTGACAATAAAAGAAAAAATGTAAATGAGACTCGTCAAAATTATACACTTTTTTTGCTTTAAAAGATGTTGTCAAAATGTCAAAAGGAAGGTTTCTCAATGGGAGAAAATATTTGAAATCACATATCTAATAAGGGTTTGATATCCATTTTATATAAGATATCATACAAATCAATGATAAAAAAAAAAATAAGCGACCCAATTAAATTTTAGGCCACAGTCTTGAATAGACATTTCTCCAAAGAGGAAATACAAATGGTGAAAAAGCACATGAAAAAGGTGTTCAGTACCCTATTAGGGAAATGTAAATCAAATCTACAATGAGATTTCATCTCACACTTCATAGAATGGCCTTTCTTTAAAAATACAGAAAACTACAAGTGCTGGAGAGGATGTGGAGAAATAAGAACACTACTTCACTGTTGGTGGGAATGTGGAATGGTACAGACTCTATGGAAGACAGTTTGGTGGTATCTCAAGAAGGTGAATATTGAACTGCTGTATGATCTTGCAGTGCCATTACTAGGAATATATTCAGAAGAACTGAAAGCAAGGAGGTGAACTGGCATTTGCACACCAATGTTCAGTGCAGCATTACTCACAATTGCTAAAATATGGACACAGCCCAAATGTCCATCAACCAATGAATGGATAAACACAATGTGGTATATACATACAATGAAATAGGATTCAGGTATAAGAAGAAATGAAATAGGATGCTTATGACAATATGGATGAATGTTGAGGACATTATGTTGAGTGAAATATGTTAAACACAAAAGGACAAATATTGTATGGTCTCACTAATATGAACTATATACGATGAGTAAACTCATGGAGGTAAACTCTGTGTAGGTTACTAGGAGATAAAATGTGGGTTGTGAATGTGAGCTGATGCTTAATATATGTAGAAATTTAATAAATGTTTATTGTAAAAGTGTGGAAATGAATAGAGTTGATGGTAACACTTTATACTGAGTATAACTAACACTGTTGATTTGTAAATGTAATTTTGGCTGAAAGGGGTAGTCTAGGGATATAAATGTCAATTGAAAGAAAGCTAGAGGATAATCTAAGGACTTTATAACAGTGATGCTGGTGGTGGATGAAGATTGTGGTTAATAGTATAAATATATAAATATTCATCTATTACAATGTGTCAAAATATGGTGATACATGGGAAAATTTCAATTAATGTAACTTATGCATGATAGTTAACAGTAATAATGTAATATTTTTGCAGCAATTTTAAGGGTCAACAATATGTGGGTATAAGGAGACATGGGATTTTTCCTTTTACAGTAATATAAACGTTCTAAAATTGACTGAGTTGATGACATCGCAACTCTGTGATAAAAATGAAAGCCATGGAGTGTACACTTTGAATGGATTATACATGGCATGGGACTATGTGATACAGTGAATCTTTGGTGGATGATGGACTGTGGTTATCAGAAAAAATATGAGAACATTCTCACATGACCTATAACAAATTTATAATACTAATACAAGGTGTTAAAAATAGGGTGGGCATTTTAGTTTGCCATAGGACTGCTGATACAAAGTACCAGAAATGGGTTGGCTTTTATAAAGGGGATTTATTTGTGGTGAAATGTTACAGTTCTAATATTGTGAAATGTCCAAATCAAGACACCATCAGAGGTGCTTTCTCACCAAAGTTAGCTACTGTTGATCCTGTTGTCCTGTCACTAGTGAAGCAAGATGGCCAGTGATCTCTGCCAAGGTCTCTGCCTTTCCCTCCAGATTCTCCTGTCTCCCAGAGCTCATATGTGGGCAACTAGTCACAGGGCCTGTCTTTTTCTGGGCCTTCTCTATAAGTCTCGGCTACTCTGCTTTCTTCCAGAGTTCAACTATAGCTATCAGGAATATGGCTCATCTTTCCCTGGGCTCTTTGAAATCCCCAGATCTTCTGTTTTCCTGAAGTACTCCCTCTCACCTGGCAGGATCAATATATTTCAGCTCCCTTTATCTGTGTCTTTCTCTGAGTGTCTCCATTTATATCCAACCCAGCAAGAGGATGGAGACTCAACCTGAGTCATGCCTCACTGAAGCAGTCCAACAACAAGAATGGACTAGTTCAAAAACACAATTTTTCTCTTTTTGGGATCCATAAAAGAATTTCAAACTGTCACAGTGGGTTTTGGGAAAAGTACACCAAATGTAAAATATGGACTACAGTCAGAAGTCATATTTTTTTTTAAATTTTTTTTATTGTGGGTAAAAATCAAAATTTTCACAATACATACCAACATTTGCAAAATGATATATAAATATATATGCATATATGTGCATTTGCTTACAAAAATGTTATTTATATATATATATATAAATATATTTTAAGAGGTGCTTAGATACCCAAAATATTACACGGAACCCACTGGGATTCCCATGTTGCCCACCTCCCACACCTCCCACCACATCCCACACAAACATCTCCCACAAGTGTGGCCCACCACCCTCAATGGACTTACACATCCTGGGGCCTTGCCACCAACCATAGACCACAGTTCACCCCGTAGACAACACTCTCTCCCACACAGTTCTTAGTGGTATGTGCTATTTTAAAATGGCCTACATCCATTGCCACAAAGGTACTCAGGACAACCTCCAAATCCCAAAGAAGCCCCTGTATTTCAACTGCTCATCCCCTCCCTGCCCCAAAAGTGTCTAGTGGCCACTGGCTCCACCTCATTGTTATAATTTCTTGCATTGCTAGAATCACCATATATGAACAAGAGAATACCATCAAGTCCACTCTAGTCCATAGTTCTTCCCCCAATCCTGAGGGGACTGGGATGGTGATGTCCACTCCACCTCCAAGTGAGAGAGGGCTTATATCCCATGGATATGGTGGGTGGGATGATCCTGCCTGCAGATGCAGGCCCTCTCCATTCCCTGGGATGGCCATTGCGGTGGAGCTGCAACTCCTACCCTACAGCTCAATGGACTCATTCAAGTCACCTGGCAAGGAGACAGAAGTCATATTTTGATAATGTTTCTTCATCATCTGTAACAAATGTTCCACAACAATGCAAGATATTGGTAGTGGGTGATATAAGGGAGTCCTGTATGCTGTGCATGTTTGTTTTGTAAGTTCACAACCTTTACTATGCTCTTATTGTTTATGTATGTACATATGTTTGTGTATGTTTATGTATGTACACTTCAATAAAGGTGTTTAAAATGAAAAGAAAATAGGTGTAACAGGAGCACTCTGTTCAAAATATAGATCCCATCCCAATATTGGTGGCACCTGTCTCTATGACACACAGATAGTTTGGACAGGGGAAGATGATGTCAAAGAGAAGAGTCTCCTTGTTCACCTAAAACATGCTTAATGAACACAGAGCCCAAACTCCTCCTCTTTCTTGAAAAGTCTGGTCACTAGGGTGCTGAGTTTGGAAAAGTATATTACCCTAATAATTGTCCATCCCAATAGATCTGTCATTTACTAACTGGGCTTGCCATTTGAGAACTGGAAATACCATGCCTGGCACACTCACCACCCACCAGGAGATGAAGTGGGCACCTGGGATGTGGTAAGGAGGATGGATAAAATGTGTAAGGGGGGGGGTAAGAATATCTTGAATAAAGGAACCTGTAAAAGAATCTCCATCCCATCATGCACCTCTCTGGAAAGTTACATGTTAATGGCATAAGAAGTTACTTTATGGGGGGAGTTTTAATAGTGATTCAAAATTATAAAAAGGGTGTAATTTTCACCAGAAAATATTGCTTGCTATTTTTCCACCAAGAATGATCGCAAAGTAACACCCAAATTAAACAAAACAAACATCAGTATCTGAAGTCAATAGCAATAACCCCAACTGGATCTTCCCAGTCCAAACTATATAGATGGACTTCACTTGGAACAATCACTGTATTCTTGAAAATTTATATAAATCAATCTGTTTATTAGTTATGAATTAATTTTAAAAATACATATTTAGCTTCTATTGTATACCAGGCAATATTTAAGTACATGTAATTGTGCTAAGAAAATTGACTAGAAAATATTCTTGTCTTGGAAAGGATAGTGGACCATGTTCTTTTTAACCTTAATATATTAGAATTCTAGTTAAAGTAATCCTGTTAATCCCTTTTATGAATTCATTCTCCTCTCACATTAAATTTATTTGGAAAATCCATATGTTCATTTTTATTAAGCATGGCCTACCTGCATTACATTATCTTAGTAAAATTGAAAATGTATATCTATGGTTTTTGTGCAGTTAGAATAAATTCTTAAGAGGTGTAAGGAAACTTAGAGGCCCTCTATGCAATATTACCCAATGCAAGATTCCCCTCTACAACATCCATGAAAGTAGACAATTAAATTTCTTCTTGAATACCTCTGGTAATGAGAAGTTCACTACCTCACAAGGCATTTTGTAGGAACATGCTTCTCCTTAAAAAGTTCCTTGCAATTTTCAATTAGGGAGAAGTTACTAATATGCTGTCAATCATCCAGATTTTGAGTCTAGAAAAGGAGGAAAGAGAGAAGTAGCTCATGTGAGAAGAACAAGGTATAGGGGAGTTTCAAGAAAGGAAAGGGCCAAGACTAGGGAAGAAGACCTTGAAGGTTACAGAAATAGCTGAGTCTATGCTGATGTTGCTAGACACTGTAGGACGTACCCTAAGTTTCAAGAATTCAGTTGTTTAACAGGATAAATGTTTAAGGTCTCTCCATGCCAAATCATCTTTGTTTTTTTCTGATTTTTCCATGAAGGACATCCTCAGTTACACCATATACATAAATATACACACATGCACATACACACACGCTCACTTTCTCCTGTACTCAGTACATCAGTTCTCAGAATCTATGTGTATTTATTTATTCATTTAAATATTTTGTTGTGTGCCTACTATGTGCCAGACTTTGTGTTAGGCCCTAGGAATAAAGTGGCAAACAAAAAGAGATATGACTATCAGTTTTATGGAGCATTCACCTAGTAGAGACACACACATTAATCAATGAACCCCAAGAAAGCATAATTATAAACTAATGATGGCTTCTTTTTTAAAATATTTTTGTTTTTTACAAGATACTTAGATTACATAAATGTTACATTAAAAACATATGGGATTCACATATGCTCTGCTCCCTAATCCTCCCACATGTTCCCACATTAACAACATCCTTTGTTAGTGTGGTGCATTCGGTATAATTGATGAACACATTTTGGAGCATTGCCACTAAGCACGGATTATAATTTACATTGTAGTTTACACTCTCTCCTGCACAATTTTGTAGGTTATGACAAGATATATAATGGCCTATATCTGTCATTGCAATGTCACTCAGGGCAATTTCCAAGACCCAAGAATGCCCCCACATTACACTTGTTTTTCCCTTTCCCTCCCCTCCACTGGAGGTCCCTCGGAACCTCCAGTGGCCACTGCCTCCATATCCATGATAAAAGTTCCTCCATTGCTAGGATCACAATAAGTCTATAGTAAAATGCAAGTAAGTCTAATTTAGTCCATAGATCATTCCCCAATCCTGAGGATTCTGGGATGGTGATGCCCACTCCACCTCTAATTTAGAGGGTTTTTTTTTTTTTTTTTTTTTTTTATTATGGGTAAAAATCAAAATTCTCACAATA
>JAKSZT010054419.1:10664240-10804288 GCA_026826555.1 Tolypeutes matacus | reverse complement strand
CACATTGATTTTATAAACTGCCACTTTACTGAACTGATTTCTAAGCTCTAGAAGCTTTGTTGTACATTTCTCAGGGATTTCTATGTATAGGATCATGTCATCTGCAAACAGTGAAATTTTTACTTCTTCCTTTCCAATTTGGATACATTTTAAATCTTTTTCTTGTCTAAGTGCACAAGCAAGTACTTCTAACACAATGTTAAATAAGAGTGGAGAAAGTGGGTATCCTTGTCTTGTTTCTGAATTTAGAGGAAAAGTTTTTAGGATTTCACCTTTGAATATGATGTTAGCTGTGGGTTCTGCATTTCTACCCTTTATCAGGTTGAGGAAGTTTCCTTCTATTCCTATCTTTTGAAGTATTTTTATCAGGAACAGGTGCTGTATTTTCTCAAATGCCTTTCCTGCATTTCTAGACATGATAATGTGAATTTTCCTTTTGATCCATTTATGTGTTGTATTACATTGATTGATTTTCATATGTTGAACAACCCTTGCATACCCGGGGTGAAACCTACTTGGTCATATTGTATAATTCGTTTGATGTGGTGTTGAATATGATTAACAAGTATTGGTTGAGGATTTTAGCATCTAGTTTCATTAGAGAGATTGGACTACAGTTTTCCTTTCTCATATAATCTTTGTTTGGCTTTAGTATTACGGTGATGTTGGCATCATAGAATAAGTTGGGCAATGTTCCCTCCACTTCTATTTTTTGGAAGAGTAAAAGAAAGACTTGTGTTAGTTCTTTCCCGAATTCTTGGTAGAATTCACCTGTGAAGCCATCTGGTCCTGGGCTCTTCTTAGTTGAGTTAATGAATTTTTTCTTTCATCAATGTTGGCTGCTTGTGGGTTTGTAGGAATTTGTCCATTTCCTCTAAATTATCCATTTTGTTGTCTTACAATTTTTCATTGTATCCTCTTATGATACTCTATTTCTGTGGTGTCAATTGTGACATCCCCTTCCTCATTTCTTATTTTATGTATTTGAATGATCTCTCTTTTTTTCTTTGTTAGTTCAACTAAGGGTTTGTCAATTTTATTAATCTTCTCAAAGAACTAGTTTTGGTTTTGTTTATTTTTTCTAGTGCTTTCTTACTTTCAATTTCTTTTAGCTCTGCTCTAATCTTTGTTATTTCCTTCTTTCTACTTGCTTTTGGTTCAGTTTGCTGTTCTTTTTCTAATTCTTCCAAGTGTGCAATTAGGTGTTTGATTTTTGTTCTTTCTTCTTTTTTTAATGTAGGTTTTTATGGCTATGAATTTCCCTCTCAGCACTGCTTTTGCAGCATCCCATAGGTTTTGATAAGCTGTGTTGTCCTTTTCATTTGTTTCAAGGTAGTTACTGATTTCTTTTGAAATTTCCTCCTTGACCTACTGATTGTCTAAGAGTGTGTTTTTTTTAACTTCCATATCTTTGAGTCTAATCTGCTTCTCTGCACCTTACTGATTTCCAGCTTCATTCCATTGTTGTCAGAGAAATTACTTTGTTTAATTTCAGACTTTCTTAATTCATTGAGAGTTACTCTGTGACCTAGCATGTGGTCTATCCTGGAGAAGGAATGATTCATGTGCTCTCGAGATGAATGTGTATCCCTCTGTATTTGGGTTAAGTGTTCTGTATATGTCTATTAGGTCCAGATCCTCTAACATATTATTCAAGTTCTCTGTTTCTTTATTGATCCTCTGTCAAGGTGTTCTGTCTAATGGTGATAATGGTGTATTAAATTCCCCCACTAAAATTGTAGAGGCATCTATTTCTCCACTTAGTTTTTCCAAAGTTTGCCTTATGTATTTTGAGGTACCTTGGTTAGGTGCATAAAAGTTTATGTTTGTTCTTTCTTCTTGATAGAGTTCCCCTTTTATTAATATATAGTGTTCTTCTTTGTCTCTGATAATAATTTTGCATTTAAAGTCTATTTTGCCCAATATTATTATAGCTACTCCTGCCCTTTTCTGATTATTGCTTGCATGTAAAATTGTTTTCCACCCATTTACTTTCAGCCCCCTTGTGTCCCTGGGTCTAAGGCGAGTTTCTTGTTAACAAAATATAGATGGGTTATATTTCTATATCCATTCTGCTAATCTGTGTCTCTTGGCTGGAGAGTTCAATTCGCTAACATTCAAGGTTATTACTATCAAGGAATTACTTGCATTACCCATATTTTCTTTAAATTTATGTGCGCCATATGTTGTTTTTATTTCTCTTTTTATCTTTTTAGTTACTCTTACTCTCTCCTCTAACTCTCTCTCTCCTGTTTTTTCCTTTCAACCTGCAAAGCTCCCTTTAATATTTCTTTAAGGGCATGTTTCTTAATGACAAACTCCCTTAATTTCTGTTTATCTGTGAATATTTTGAACTCTTCCTCATTTTGGAATGCCAGCTTTGCTGGATAGAGAATTCTTGGCTGGAAGATTTTTTCTTTTAGCACTTTAACTATGTCATACCACTGCTTTCTTGCCTCCATGGTTTCGGATGAGAAATCAGCACTTAATCTTATCGAGCTTCCTTTGTATGTGATGGATCTCTTTTCTCTTGCTGCTTTCAGTATTCTTTGTCTTGAGCATTGAACAATTTGACAAGCAAATGTCCTGGGGTAGGCCTGTTAAGATTTATACTGTTTGGTGTACATTGTGCTTCCTGGACATGGACATTCATGTCTCTCAATAGTGTTGAGAAATTTTCAGCCATTTTTTCATCCACTACTCTTTCTGACCCCTTTCCCTTCTCTTCTCCCTCTGGGATGCTTATAATGCGTATGTTCATGCCTTTCATGTTGTAATCCAAATCCCTAAGTCCTTGCTGGATTTTCTCTATATTTTTATCTATCTGTTCTACTATCTGTTTCATTTCAGATGTACTGTCTTCCACATCACTGATTATTTCCTCTGCCTGTTCAAATCTGCTGTTTGTGCTTCTGGTGTATTTTTGATTTCTTGGATTGTGCCATTCATTACCATCATATCTTTTATCTTTTTATGTATGTTTAAAATTTCTTCAGGGTGTTCCCCCAGTGTCTTCTTTTTCTTTTTTTTTTTTACCGGGAGGTCCCGGGGATCGAACCCGGGTCCCTCCATATGGGAGATGGACGCCCAACCATTTGAGCCACATCCGTCCCCCCAGTGTCTCCTTAATATCTTTTATCTCTTCCTTCACTTCGTTAAGTTGATTCATGATATCTGTTTAGACATCCTTGATTAGTTGTTCCCCATTCTGCATCTCCTATTGTTTTTTAATTTGTTCATTAGACTGAACCATGTCTTCCTGTTTCTTAGTATGGCCTGTAAATTTTTGTTGGTGTCTGGGCATCTGTTTATCTTGATGGGCTTATTTTGTTGGTTAGCTTCTCTTTTACTCTAGGGCTTTTTTTATTTCCTTGTTTGTGGTAAGGTTAATTTTAGATACTTGGTTCCTCTTTTTTTATATTCTTTCAGTTGTCTATATTCCTTTGAAAAAAATACTAGTACCAGAGAAAAGGAAAGAGATATGAGAAAAAACAATAATAATACATAAAAGATAGAAGAGGAATTATGCAAGAGCTAGAAAACTAAGTTTTATGAGTAAGAAATTATAAAGGAACAAAGGAATAAGAATAAAAAGAGTTGGAGTACAAAAAATAAAACAATAAACAAAACAGAGAGAAAAACAGTAGAATGAACTAAAAGGCCAGACAGATCAGAATAGAATAGAAGGAAAGGGAAAAATAAAAGAGAGAAAAATAAAATGAGGATCAAACAATAAATGGTGGGATGGAATAAAGCAACAGAACTCAGAAGACAGAAAAATGAGGCAATGAAGAGAAATAAAGTAGGTTGAAAAATAAGCAAAAGAAAAAATGTAACAAAGGGACAACAACAAGAAACAAATCAGCAACAAAGAAGCATTCCAGGAAAAACAGCCTTCCCTCTTAGGCCCCTAGAGACCTTCTCAGCCTGGTGCTCATTAATTAATCACCCTGCAATCTGCCCTCCAGAGACAATGTACCGAGTTTCAACAAATAAAGGAAAAAGTGAGAGAAAAAAAAATCCAAAAAACTACAAAATGAAATAGTAGAAACTCAGTCTATATGTTCCCTGTCGTGAGATGTTAGCTGTGTGCTTTACCTCTCCCTGGATCCCTTCTCTTAGGAAGTATATGGGACTCAAACTGGGGACCTTCCACAATTAAGGCAGGAATCCCCCCACTGCACTACAGCAGCTCCATAGACTAAATAGGCTTTTGAAACTTTATAGGGCTCTTCCTACTCCTGTTTCCCTTAGGGGAGTTGGACTTTTAATAGTTTTCTGCTGCCGGGCTAGTAAGTCGCCTTTCTCCTCTGCTTCCCTGAGCAAGTTCCTCTCTCCCAAGGTGGCTGGGTGTGACTGCCTGCCTGAGCAGATTCCCCTCTCCCCTCTCCCCGGGGCCACCTCAGTGCTAGCTGTTATCCTCTCAGAGATTCAAAGGTGGCACATGTGCCCAAACACACAGAAAAGAAACCACTCTCCACCCTTCGCCAGACCCCTCTTACTCCCAGAGAATGCTTCCCCTCCACTCAGGTAGCTGGTGAGAGACAGAGGATCCACAGAGGCTTTTTGCCTAGAGGGCGGGGCTTAGCCACAACCAGCCATTTCTAGCCACAAGGATGAGCAACTCACGGTTTTCCCTTGGGCTCTTTATCTCTTTGTCCAGCTCCGTCCAGATCAATGCCCTGAAGCCTCCTGCTCTCTGGATTCCCAAAACAGTTCACTGAGGTAGGATTTTGCCCCTTCTGGGCCATTTTTTGTGAGAGCTGGGCAGTGCCTATCTACAATGATCCCATTTTCCCCAAATTCCCAGTATGTTTCCTCATGATGACTTCTTTTAAGGCAAAGTATTTAGTATCGTGAAATCTTATCAAAGGAAGACCTGACCAAATACTTCCCTGAGGAAGTTATGTCTCAGGTGAAATATGAAGGAGGGTTAAGAGTGAATAGGTGAAGGGACTGAAGACATTTTAGATAGAATAAACTGTATTTGTAAAGATCTTGAAGTGGGTTAAGATATACTTCTTTTTCATCCAAAACAAAAATACTATGGTTTGGATCTCAGAAAGGGCCTCTGGGGAAAGGGGGAAGAAATGAGGCTGAAGAGGTAAATGGGCTTGTCATGAGTTGATGGAAGTTCTCATTTACCTCAGCCCAAGCAGCAACAACTCTTGATGTACAATGAATCCCTTTTCTTCTTTTTTCAGTTAACCCCACTTTCTTCATATTGTGGAACTCATTCTCTGAGTTCCTAAAATCCATGACCATTACTAAGGCTTGCATCATGCTCCCTGATGTTGCTTGACTAAGAAATGCAAGGATGCCAGTGTCCTTGAATGCTCAGTGGGCAGCAGCTCAGCAAAGACTGGTGATTTTCTTGGTCCTCTGTGTTGAGTGGAAGCTCTATGTACCCCAGAAAAGTATGTTCTTAAAGTTAATCCATTACTGTGGGTTGTAAGTAGGATCTTTTGGTGAGGTTCCTTAAGTTAAAGTGTGACTCACCTCATTCAGGGTGGGTCTTAATCCTCTTACTGGAGTCTGTTATAAGAGAATGAAATTCAGACAGAGAAAGTCATGGAAGCAAGAAGCTGAAAGCAAGGAACACCAAAGAGAAGGGAGAGAACAGTAGATGCTTCCATGTGCCTTGCTATGGGACAGAGGAGTCCAGGATTGCCAGCAGCCAGTCTTTGGAAAGAAAGCACCACCTTGATGCCTTGATTTGGACATTTTCATGGCCTCAAAACTGTAAGCTTGTAAGTTAATAAATTCCCTTGTTAAAAGCCAACCCATTTTATGGTATCTGCTTTCAGCAGCTTAGCAAACTAAAACATCCTCCAACCAAGCACCTCTAAAATATTCCAGAGATCAAATTTTCCTAGTAGAACATGTCAAAGACAAATTGAGTGAATTTTATTGGAGCATTTTAGAGACAGTGAGAATAAGAAACACAAATCCTAGAGACTAGTCCTTCTAGAGCTGCCTCTCTTATCATGGATGCTTGCTAAAATGTTGATGAAGATGAAGAAAAAGAACACAGCAAAATAAATAGGAGTAGACTCTGGTCCAGTCAATTCTGAACCCTCACCAATGTCCGGCACAACAACCCACATCAGCACTATTTTATGCATTAGGGTTGCAGTGGTAAGCAAGACAAAGAACCTGCCTTTATGGAGATTACATCCTAGATGAGCATACAGATAAAAAGCATGTAATATTTTTACAAAATAATATCAGTTGGTGTTAAAGGCTATGAAGAAAAGAAAACAGTGCTAAGAGATAGTGGCTATGAGTTATACCAGAACAGTGAGAGAATCCCTCTCTGAAGATAGGATGTTTGATTGCTACTTGAACTACCTGAAAGAGTGAACCAAGTGACATTCTGTGAGAAAAGTTCTTCAGGTCAAGATAACAGAAAATGCAAAGCATTTGGGAATATGGGAATGAGCTTGAAGAGTTCAAAGAACAGAAATAAAGTTTGTGTGGCTGGAGTAGACTGAGAAAGAGAGGGTGGGAAAAAATGAGGTCAGAGAGAGAAGAAGTGGCTGGATCATACAGGGCCTTGTATGCCTGGATAAGAGATACAGATTTTATTCCAATTGTTATGGAAACTAGTTGGATGTTTTAAAGCCAGGGATTTCTGTGATATGACTTTTTGTTTTTAAAAGATCACTCTTTCTGTTCAATTCAGCAGTCCTCCTGACCGGTCTCTTTATATATCACTCTAGAATAGTCCTCTGAATACACCAGGTTAAAGAAGCATATTATATTCCCTTACATTTGTGGCCTTTGCACCCCCACGTCCCTGTTCTTACAATTGCTTCCTCTGTGCCCTTGTCCACCTGGCAAAATACTGAGTGGTGCCAAACTTGGCTCAACCATCATCTCTTCCGGGATGTCTTCTATACTTTTTCAAACCAAGCTGGGTCATTTGTAAGTGCAGGGAGTAAAAGTTCAAGAATTTTGAAGCTGATCAAGAAAATGATTTGACCACTAGATGTCAGTAACATACAATTATTTATTGGAGGCAAAGTTTTGACAGATTACAGGAGAGGGGACTGTCTCAACAGAACTTCCAGAGGTTGGCACAAGAAGGGGAAGCAGATGCAAGAAAAATCACCTAGGGAAAGAAAGAAAGGGGAGAAGGGATTGCATATCTTGAGGATGTCATGCTACAGAGTCAGCATGGTGGTAAACCTCTTGGTCCAGAAAACTCCAAGGCACAGAAGTGGCTTGGGGTCTTAAAACTGCAAGGTTTTATCTTATGTATGGTTAGTAGATGTTGGGTGCAGTTTTGCAGGGTTGTGCAAAAGCAGTTTGCTTCTAAATGGCTAATATTTGATTATTTGGGATATCTTTAAAACAGCTGGATATGTCGGTATTTGAGTTTGGTGCTGGCAGGATTTGGGGGGCTAATTAATGGACCCAGGCACTGTGATGAAATACTCAACACAAAACCAAAACACAGAAGCCATCTTTGGCTCTTTTATATAAGAGTTAAGTGTCTCCATTATCTCAGGGAGCTACAATTGACAATTTATGTGAATTCCTTGAAGGCTGGGGCAGTTATCTGCTTCACTTCCAAATCCTCCAATATCAGCACAGTGTCAGGATTAATTAATTAATCCATCAACACATTATTGAATTATTCTTAAAAAATCACATTAGTTTGTGAGCAGATATCCTCCAAAATAGAACTAGTTTTTTATTCAACAATGCAATAAGTAGCACACCATTTTGTTCGTTTTTTCTAGGTATATCTTGCAACTATTTCATCCTGAAGGAGTCACCCATAAACAACATAGTCCAAATTAGTTGTTCCCTAAAAGCATCTTTTCTATAGCTGTGACAGATGACTGCTAGCACCTACTTTTAAAAGTTCCAATTCAATATCATCTGTGCCATTCTTTAAAGTGTAAAATTTGTGGGTCTTGGCTAACATTTGTTCATATAGCTATAAAATGTAGGACTTACAACTGTAACTGAGGGAAGTTACCCAGGCCAAGGACCTGGAGGCTAATAGCAATGACAATGCTACGTTGTTGGTATGAAAGTCTAGTTGAATGAGAGTATGAACTCTGGAGCCCCACTGCCTAGGCTTGAATCCATCCCTCCTCACTTACAAATAATTAATTCATCTGTACCTCATTTTCCTCAACTCTAAACTAGGAATGATAGTAATAGTACCTAGATCACAGGGTTTTGTGAGGTTTAAATTAGGTAATCATGCAAAACACTTGATGCCTAAAACATAGCAAATGCTCAAGGAATTTAAGCTATTATTATGAGGACCAGATGATTATATTTCTCACCTCTTGCTCAGAGAGTAATGGAAAAATGGGGTAAGCATGTATGTGGGTGGACAGCTGAAGCCAAAAGGACAGAGTGATTTCTGAGCATCCCAGGTATTGACATTCAAATTTCCTATCCAGATGGATTCATTCATTTATTTAACAGACATTTATTGAACACCTGCTAATAGATTACCAGGTTAAACATTAGGTACTGAGGATCCAAAAGTGAACCAGACAGTTGTGAAAGGTACTTATGCATCAGAGGAAAAAGCCAGATAGCAGGTCACGTTTAGATATTCTCCCATAAAGTTCAAGTTGTGCTGAAGGGCCTCGTGGGTGGCCCATAGTTTCTCCAAATACTGGTTAACTGCTGGAATGGCAGTGGTGCTGAGTGATGAGAGAAAGTAGTAGGGCCAAACACCTTAATTGCAGGAAAAGAGAGAATTCTGAGTACATCAGGGCTACGAGACTAGGTGTACAAAAAACATCGGCTACCTTGAACATGCTGCTCAGTGCATGAATCAAGGAAGCCAGGTGCTTAGTGGGAGCCTACTTCTCACAGGCAACAGCACTGGGAAAACTGAGTGTGAGACAGAAATGAGAAAGAGAGATCAGGATGGAATGGTCCAGAATACCAATTACAGCTTTTGCCTTACTCCTAACATGCATTTGTTTGGGAGACTGAGATACACTTAAAGGTTAAGAGGTAAGATGACATGAATGGTTGGAATACACATTAGAGGATAAAATAAGTGCAAAGCAAGAGAAATGAAAAAAAAAGTCAGATAGCAGGTCACATTTAGCTATTTGCCCATAAAGTTCGTTGTGCTTCAATCCAGGAAAACACATAGGCCTGCCAAGGTGGAGTTCAACCCAGTTAGACATGACACAAAGCAATTCACCTATATGGAATCCAGGCTCTGCTGGAAGGACAGACACCATTCTAAGGTAGCCCAAAGGAAGGAAGGGCTGACTGTTGACATCTGAGTTAGGGCTTGAAAGATTGATAGATCAACAAGGGAAGTAATAATTCATGGAAACAGGTCTCAAGATAATGTAAGTGGAGGCTTTAAAATTTTACTTTCATTTCCAATAAACAAAAAAAGCCGATCTAAGGATTTTTCCCTTGGTATTTAACTCAGATATTTACTCAAGTCCCAGGATTCTGTCTTGTGCATTAGTAGGAAGGCCACCAGGAGACAGCACTGAATTAAAAATTGTGCAACCCAGAGACACTGAATCCCTTTGCCTGCAGCTGTCTCATAAATTAGGATACTCTTAACATAATGCAGAGGTCAGGTTCAGCTCTCTAGGATGTTCACAAGGTCTGCAAGATTAGACAAGGTGTAGCTGCACCCTAATTAGGGTTGCAGAGGCCTATGATGGAACTCAAGACACAGATATCTATCCCACAGGTCCCTGGGCTAGGAGATCCCATAGAACCCACTAAGTGCAGGTGGAAGCTTGAAGCAGAATGAGAGATCAATTAAGCCTCTTAGTAAAGGACTTCAGGTTTTGGGAACAGCAGGGACCCATGTAGGAAACAGAATCCCAGGGTAGCACGGTCCCAGGGACATTCACCATGCTTAGGTTGTCTGGTTGACACTTCAGGCAGGGATGACTTTACCAGACCCCTAAAGGCATAGGATCATAAGATGAGATCTAGGCAGGGCCTCAGATATCAGAGTTCAGTCTTTCTGTAGTGAATGCTATGATGCACCACCTAATTTTCCTTTAGGAGTAGATTACCTATTCCCTAGCTGCTGGAAGTGTTGCCTAAAGACAACTTTCTAGAAGTTGCACTTCACTGAAGAGAGTTGTCTTGCTCAAGGTTGCATACAATTCCTGAGGCTGCATGTATTCAGTGACTGCCTTACCCCATGGCTCCAATCCAGGAAAATACTAGAAAGTCACCACAATTCAAGAGTTCTCTAAGGGGTTACATGGAGCTTTTGTTGAAGCTGCATCAAAGTTCAGTTTCTCCTTTTACTCAATCCTGTATCTTTCCTTTTTTAAAGGTGTCAATTCCGAGAGCATGTCCAATAAACTTCTTGCACACTAAGCTGTAACTCAGAGTCTGCTTCTCTGGGGAACCCAATAACAGGTTATTTTTATTTTGGGGGAAACTAAGGTGATTTTGTTTTTTTTAATATATTTTTTTATTTTTTATTTTTTATTTTTTAAAGAAACTTAGAGTACATAAATGTTACACAAAAAATATAAGGGATTCCCATATGTCCCGCTCCCTAGCCCTCCCACATTTTCCCACACCAACAACATCCTTCATTTGTGTGGTACATTTGCCACAATTGATGAACACATCTTGGAGCACTGCCACCAAGCAATGATTATAGTTTACATTGTAGTTTAAATTCTCTCCTGCATATTTTTGCAAGTTATTACAAGATATACAATGGCATGTATCTGTCATCGTGATGCCATTCAGGATATTTCCCAAGTCCCCAAAATACCCCAAATTACACCTATTTTTCCCTCTCCCTCCCTTCAGACCCTCCAGTGGCCACTGCCTCCACATCCATGATAAAAGTTCTTCCATTGCTAGGATCACAAGTCTACAGTAGAACAACTGTAAGTCTACTCTAGTCCATCATCCATTCCCCAATCCTGAGGATTCTGTGAGGGTGATGCCCACTCCACCTCTAATTGAGAGGGGCTTAGATCCCATGGGGAAGATGGATGGGACTTTCTTGCTTGCAGTTGCAGTCTCTCTCTGTTCCTAGGGATGGTTGTTGTCAGTCATCATCTCCTTGTTAGTTGTCCTGTGTGAGTCCAATGAACTGGAGAGTAGGTGTTGCAATTCTGTTGAGATTTGGGCCCCAACTGGCACATGGCTAGCCCAAAGATTTAAGTCTCTTGGACATACAACTATCAACTCTAGTACTAGCCATAGGTTCAAATAGAGGGGCAACAGAGCCATGTGTAGGGAAAACACAACTGAGTCCAACACTATCACACCGGGGAGCATAAATTCCAAAGTAGGGCCCACTGACAAGGCACCAAACTCCTGAGCTGTCTGCCTTGCCAAAGTGCCTGGATGCCTCCAGAGCCTCAGGAGCCCCATTATTTGAGGTAATATTTACTTTGGCAGTCAATGAGTTCCTGCTGAGACATGCATAAGCATAACCTCTGAAATGACCTCCCTACTCACTTTGAAGTCTCTTAGCCATATAAACTCATTTGTCTTTACCCTTTCCCCCTTTGGGTCAAGGTCTTATTACACTTGCATTACTAGTTGGTTCTTGGTAGTAATCCCTCAGTGCCAGAGAGGCTTATCCCCAGGAGTCATGTTCCATTCTGGGGGGAAGGTAATGAATTTATATGCTGAGTTTTGGCTTAGAGAGCCCACATTTGAGCAACAAGGAGGCTCTCAGGAGGTAACACTGAGGCATCATATGATACTACCCCAAGTATCAATTTCATAAGTACAGTCATCACAATCAAGGACCCGTCAATGGTCCATCCTTTTTCAGTAGTCACTGCCCTTGTACTCAGGGGATTCTTGCTGTACCATTAGAGAATGTGGCAGAGCTCCCCAGGATGGGAATTCTATATTTCTTTGGTTATTGTGTGAATCTACACCCACTGTGACAATGCCCCATGAAGACTTGAATACATTCATATGCCTTATAGGTATGCCCCAGGTGAACCTTCTCCCATCACTGATACCCCGCACCAATGATCCTCTCCTACCAGAGTTGTAACCCTTCTGTGATCCAAAACTTCCTCAAAATTGAAGCCAACAAAATAACCAAATACAATTAATAGGAAAATGATATATTAATGATGGTTTTAAAAATAACAAATAAAATATGAATTTTTTAAAAATTTGAGATAATATAAAAATAAAATATATAAAATTTAAAATTGTTGTAACATTATGTCTTTCATTACTGTAAGATCTGCTTTATTCTATGTACAGTGACATTTGCTTTCATTTATTTGCCCAATGTCATATTTTTTTCATTTTGTCTTCAAAGAAGCTTTAGGTTACAAAAAAGTCACGTACAGAATATAGGTGTTTCCATATACTCAACATGCTCTCCCTTTCCCCCATTCCTCAATTAATAATATTTTACATGTGGATGGTACATTTTTTACAATTGATATATAAAATATTGAAACATTGCTACTAACCATGGTCAATGATTTACATTGTGATTTACATTTTAGACCATACACTATTATAAATTTTGATGAAACTTGACATGGCCTGTATCCATCATTGCAAGATCACATAGAATATTTCCATCATCCTCAAAATGCCCCCTGTTCCATTTATTCTATTCCTCCCTCCCCTTCCCCTCGGGACCCACTGCAACCACCAGGCTTCACTCTTTGCAGGACCAGATTCATGGTTACTTGCAACAACGCTGAGGGCTTGACGCACTGGTCTGTCTTTCCCCTATTGGGCACCACCCATGCTCTTGAGAGACTCTTGCCCTTCTATTTGAGAACATAGCAGACCTCCCCAGGATGGGAATCCAACACCTTCCGCTCATTATGTGGATCTCCACCCACTGATATAACACACTATGTAGAGATGAACACTCACACACTCCCTAGAAGCCTGCCCCGGGTACACCCTGTCCCGAATGCTCCCCACATCAAACGCCCTAAACCAGTAACCCTACCTTGCCCTATTGCCAAAAGAGCATTCCTAACATTAAAATTTCATCCATGTACCCACCAATCCCCAGTGTTCACCTGTTGCCTCCCCCAACCATCCCCCAGTTCCATGGACTGTCCAACCCTCCCTCCACACCATACCGCCCCCCCAACATATCTGCACTGCCTAACCCAATAATATTACTGCACTACTGTCATATCACTCCACTGCATGACTCCACACTTCCAAGTTATCATAGATTTTGCCCATATAGGCATTGGCTCCAGCCTTCTTCTCCCTTTCTATTTCCTATAAACCAATCTTCCAAACTCTAGCTCTCTCAGTCTGCTCAATTTGCTTAATTCATATAAGTGAGGTCATGTAATATTTGTCCTTCAGTGTCTGACTTGCTTCACTCAACATAGGGTACTCAAGATTCATCCATGTTGTTCCATGTATTAAAACTGTATTCCTTCTTACAGCTGAGTAATATTCCATTTTATGTATATACAACAAATATTCCAACTTTTGGCAATAGTGAATAATGCTGTTATGAACATTAGTGTGCATATATTGTTCATATCCTTGCTTTCAATTCTTCTGGGTATATACCCAGCAGTGGAATCATTGGATCATATGGCAGTTCTATTGTTAGTTTTCTGAGGAACAACCATACTGTCCTCCACAATGGTTGTACCAATCTACATTCCTACCAGCAGTGGATGAGGGTTCCCATTCCTCCACATCCTCTCCAACACTTGTAGTCCTCTGTTTTTTTTTTTAATAGCCACCAGTCTAATGGATATAAGATGATATCTCATTGTACTTTTGATTTGTATTTCCCTAACAGCTAGTGATGTTGAGCATCTTTTCATGTGTTTTTTAGCTGTTTGTATTTCTTCTCTGGAGAAGTGTCTATTCAAATCACTTGACCATTTTTTAAATGGGTTATTTGTCCTTTTATTTACGAGGTATAGGATTTCTTTATATATGTAGGATATTAGGCCCCTATCAGATATATTGTTACGAAATATTTTCTTCCATTGAATAGACTTTTCACTTTCTTGACAAACTCCTTTCATGTGAAAAAGTTTTTAATTTTGAGGAGGTCCCACTTATATATTTTTTCTTTCATTGTTCGTGCTTTTGGTGTGAAGTTCATGAAAACTTTTCCTAATACAAGATCATGTAGATGCTTCACTACATTGTCTTCCAAGGTTTTTATGGTTTTGGGTCTTATATTTAGATCTTTGATTCATCTTGGATCAATTTTTGTAAAAGGTGTGAGATGCTGTTCTTCTCTTATTTTTTGGATATGGATATCCAGTTCTCCAGGCACCATTTGTTGAAGAGACCATTCTCTCCCAGTTGAGTGGGCTTGGTGGCCTTGTGGAGTATAAGTTTACCGTATGTGCAAGGATCTATATCAGAACTCTCAATTAGGATCCATTGGTCAGTATGTCTAACCTTGTGCCAATACCATGCAGTTTTTTTTTTTTTTTTGGATTGATTTATACTTTATTAATATGTATCAATAAAATTGATTTATTAAATAATAAAAAATCAAATATGTAAAATAAAAATTAAATTCTACATAAATGGGACACAATATATAAAGATGAACTCTGTGACTAAAACATTATAAATTGGGAGGAACAGATATATGTAGAATAGAACATCTGCTTGAGGCACTGTTTTCTTTGGCAGTCGATGAGGTCCTTCTGAGTCGTGCGTGAGCATGACCTCTGGAATCACCTCCTGACTTACTTTGGAGTCTCTTGGTCATAAAAATTCATTTGTATTTAATATTTCACCCTTTTTGTCAAGGTCTTTTTCCAAATTCATCACTAGTTAATAACTGATTAATAACTGGGAAAGAATGATTTATTTTTGACATTAAACTTTTTTTCTGTAAATATTGTATACTTTTTGTTCTTCAGTTACTCCTAACTACCTAATTTTGATGAATTTTTGTAAGTACCATTTTGGTTCACTTCTTTCCTTTTCTAGGTTTAGCTTAGTTATTTACTTAGTGGTTATATTTGTGGCTTCAATTATCATTATAAAATAATAGTAACCTAGTTCAAATTACAGCATCTTTGTTTCAATAACATGCAGTTTTTACCACTGTAGCTTTGTAGTATGTTTTAAAGTCAGGTAGTGTGATTCCTCCAATTACATTTTTTCTTTTTCAACATGTTTTTGGCTATTTGGGGCCTCTTGGCCTTCCAAATAAATTTCATATTTAGCTTTTCCAATTCAGTAAAAAATGCTGTGGTGAATATTATTGGGATTGCATTAAATTTGTAGGTCTGTTTAGGTAGGATAGACATCTTAATGATATTTACTCTTCCTATCCATGAACAGGGAATATTCTTCCATTTATTTAAGTCTTCTTTGAATTCCTTTAACAGTGTTGTGTAACTTTCTGCATATACATCATTTACATCTTTAGTTAAACTTATTCCTAGGTATTTGATTCTTTTAGTTGTTATTGGAAATGGGAGTTTGCTCTTGATTTCCTCCTCAGATTGCTCATTATTGGTGTATAGAAATGCTACTGATTTTTGCATGTTGATCTTATATCTGGTGATTTTACTGAACTTATTTATAAGTTCTAGAAGCTTTGTTGTAGATTTCTCAGGGCTTTCTATGTAAAGGATCATGTCATCTGCAAATAGTGAAATTTTTAATTCTTCCTTTCCAATTTGGATGCTTTTTATATCTTTTCCTTGCCTAAGTGCTCAAGCAAGTACTTCTAACACAATGTTAAATAAGAGAGGTGACAGTGGGCATCCTTGTCTTGTTCCCAATTTTAGAAGGAAACATTTTAGAATTTCACCATTGAATATGATGTTAGCTGTGTGTTTTTTATATATACCCTTTATCATGTCAAAGAAGTTTCCTTCTCTTCCTATCATTTGCAGTGTTTTTATCAGAAAAGGGTGCTGTATTTTGTAGAATGTTTCTGCTGCATCTATAGAGATGATCATGTGGTTTTTTTCCTTACGATCTATTTATGTGGTGTATTACATTGATTGATTTACTTATGTTGAACCATCCTTGCATACCAGGGATGAATCACTCTTTGTTATAGTGTATAATTTGTTTGATGTGTTTTTGGATAGATTAGCAAGTATTTTGTTGAGGATTTTAGCATCTAGGGCAGTCAGAGAAATTGGTCTATAGTTTTCTTTCCTTGTGGTGTCTTTGTTTGACTTTGGTATTAGGGTAATATTGACATTATAGAATGAGTTAGGCAATGTTTTTTTCTACTTCTATTTTTTGGAAGAGCCCAAGCAGTATTGGTGTTACCTCTTTCCAGAATGTTTGGTAGAATTCATCTGTGAGGCCGTCTGTTCCTGGGCTCTTCTTAGTTGGGAAGTTTTTGATAACTAATTCTATCTTGTTACTTTTGATTGTCTGCTAAGTTCATTAATTTCTTCTTTGGTCAATATTGGCTCATTGTGTGTTTGTAGGAATTAGTCCATTTCCTATAAATTATCCATCTTGTTGGCCTATAATTTTTCAAAGTATCCTCTTATAATACTCTTTATTTCTGTTGGGTCAGTGGTGATATCCCCTTTCTCATTTCTTATTTCATGTATTTCCATCCCCTCTCTTATTTCTTTGTTAATATTCCTAAGGGTTTGTCAATTTTATTAATCTTCTCAAAGAACCAGAGTTTGACTTTGTTTATTTTTTCTAGTGCTTTATTTTTCCAATTCAATTGAGTTCTGCTCTAATCTTTCTTATTTCTTTCTTTCTACTTCCTTTGGAGTTAGTTTGATGTTTTTTTTTTCTAATTCCTCCAGGTGTGCAGTTAGATCTTTGATTTTAGCTCTTTCTTTTCTGTAATCTAGGCATTTATGGCTATGAATGACCCCTCAGTACAGTTATTACTGCATCCCATAGATTTTGATACATTTTGTTGTCATTTTCATTCATTTCAAGGTAGTCACTGATTTCTTTTGAGATTTCTTCCTTGACCCACTGATTGTCTAAGAGTGTGTTGTTTAAATTCCCTATCATTGTGCCTAATCTGATTCTCTGTCCCTTACTGGTGTCCAGCTTAATTCCACTGTGGTCAGAGAAATTACTTTGTATAATCTCAATCTTTCTGAATTCATTGAGAGTTGTTCTGTTGCCTAGCATGTGGTCTAACCTGGTGAATGATCCATGTGCACTTAAGAAGAATGCAAATCCCCCTGTATGTGGGTTTAATGTTCTGTATATGTCTATCAGGTACAAGTCCTTTAATTTATTATTCAAAGTCTTTGTTTCTTTATTGATTCTCTGTTGAGATGTTCTGTCTAATGGTGATAATGGTGTATTAAAGTCCCCCACTATGATTGTAGAGGCATCTATTTCTCCATTTAGTTTTTCCAGTGTTTGTCTCATGTATTTTGAGGTGCCCTGTTTAGGTGCATACATGTTTATGATTGTTCTTTCTTCTTGATAGATTACTCCTTTTATTAATATGTAGTTTCCATTTTTGTCTCATGCAGTAGTTTTGCATTTATAGTCTATTTTGTCAGATATTAGTATAGCTACTCTCACCCTTTTTGATTATTGTTCACTTGTAGAATTTTTTCCAGGCACTCACTTTCTACCTCCTTGCATCCCTGCATCAAAGGTAGGTTTCTTGTAGACAGCATATAGATGGGTCATATTTCCTTATTCATATACCAATCTGTGTCTCTTGACTGGTTAGTTTAATCCATTAACATTTAATGCTATTAATCTCAAAGAATTATTTATATTAGCCATATTTTCATTAGGTTTATGTATGCCATATGTTGTTTTTATTCCTCTTCTTATCTTTTTAGTTGTTCTTACATTCTCCTCCAACTCTCTCTCCTGTTATTTCCTTTCGACCTGCAGAACTCACAAAAAAATACAAGCCATACTAAGAAACAGGAAGACATGGCCCAGTTTAATAAACAATCTAAAAAGCAGGAGGAGATGCATAATGTGGAACAACTAACCAAGGATGTCCAAACAAATATCTTATCAACCTGATGAAGTGAAAGAAGAGATAAAGGACATTAAGAAGACACTGGGGGAACATACTGAAGAAATTGTAAACATACATAAAAAGATAACAGACCTGATGTTGATGAATGGCACAATGCAAGAAATCAAAAATACACTGGAAGCACATAACAGCATGTTTGACCAGGCAGAGGAAAGAATCGGTGATGTTGAAGACAGTACATCTGAAATTAGACAGATAGTAGAACAGATAGATAAAAAGATAGAAAAAAATCCAGCAGGAACTTAGTGATTTAAATGAGAACACAAAACACACAAACATATGCATTATAGGCATACCAGAGGGATAAGAGAAGGGAAAGGGGGCAGAAGGTGTGTTGGAGGAAATAATGGCTGAAAATTTGGGCGCACCCCAAACAGTATAAATCCTAATAGGCCTAATCCAATACATATACTTACCAAATTGCCTAATGCTAAAGACAGAGAGAATACTGAAAGCAGCAAGAGAAAAGAGATCCCTCACATACAATGGAAGTTTGATAATATTAAGTGCTGATTTCTCATCTGAAATCATGGAGGCAAGAAGACAGTGGTATGAAATAGTGAAGATGCTAAAAGAAAAAAACTGTCAGCCTAGAATCCGTACATCATAAAGTTACCATTCAAAATTGTGGGAGATTTCAAATATTCACAGATAAACAGAAATTAGAAGAGTTTTTCATCAAGAAATCTGCCCTTCATGAAATATTTAAGGGAGTTCTGCAGATTGAAAGGAAAAAACAGTAGATAGTACATTGGAGGAAAGTGTAGGAAGGAAGATTATTGGTCAGAATAACTAAAAAGATAAAAAGAAAAATAAAAACAACGTATGACATATATAAGCCTAAAGAAAATATGGCTAATGTAAGTAATGCCTTCACAGTAATAACATTAAATGTTAATGGATTAAACTCTCCAATCAAGAGATACATATTGACAAAATGGATAAGGAAATATGACCCGTCTATATACTGTCTACAAGAAACTCACCTTAGACCCAGGGATGCAAGGTAGTTGCATGTGAATTGTTAGAAAAAAATTTATCTGCAAACAATAACCAAAAAAGGGCAGAAATAGCTATATTATTATCAGACAAAATAGACTTTAAATGCAAAATTATTGTAAGATAAAAAAGGACACTATATATTAATAAAAGGGGTAATCAAGAAGAACGAACAAACATAAACATTTATGCACCTGAACATGGTGTCTCAAAATACATGAGGCAAACATTGGAAAAACTAGATGGAGAAATAGATTCCTCTACAATTATAGTGGGGTACTTAATACACCATTGTCACCATTAGTAAGAACATCTCAACAGAGGATGGATAAAGAAACAGAGACCTTGAATAATATATTAGATTTTCTAGACCTAATAGACATATATGGAACATTACACCCAAAAACAGCAAGATATACATTCTTCTTGACCACACATGGATCATTCTCAAGGATAGACCATATGCTAGGCCACAGAACAACTCTCAATGAATTCACAAAGATTGATATTACACAAAATAATTTCTTTGACCACAATGAAATGAAGATGGAAATCAGTAAGAGGCAGAGAACCAGATTAGGCACAAAGATATAGAAGTTAAACAATACACTCCTGGGATATCAGTGGGTCAAGGAGGAAATTGCAAAAGAAATCAGTAACTACCTTGAAACAAATGAAAATTACAACAAAACATATCAAAACCTATGGGATAAAGCAAAAGCAGTGTTGAGAGGGAAACTTACAGCCATAAATGCCCATATTAAAAAAGCAGAGAGGAAAGGGTCAATAAGAAATGACAATAGGGCTCCATCCCTCTAAAAAAGAAACTATTTGTCAAAAACTTTACTTACAAGATCCCCTACCCCCATCTGCATAAAAGAAATTATAATTGCTGACTGAGACTTTTTCTCAACACAGTTCAGAAATATTAACGTTCTGGATAAAATAAGCAATCTAGCCACAAATACAACTTGCCTTCTGACATTTTTTTCCTCTGTCAGAAAGTTGCTTAGTAATACCACTTAATTTCTGTTCTCCAGTATTTTCTATTGTCACTAAGACAATTCTTTTTCCAACTCTGATTTCCAAAGTGGCCTTTATTCTACCTTCTCTTTCTTGCTTCTGCTCTTTAATACTTAAAACCCAGTAGCTTCATATTTTAAAAATTAGTACTCAGTAGAGATATGTGAACTTTACAAACAAGCCATCCTATAAAGCCTCTGTGGCATTCCAAAGTGGAACCACAGCAGTCCATGACAAGGTCTGGTTTAAAATATTTATAACCTATACATCATCTTACCCCCTGCACAAAGGCTATTAAATAACTAGTATGGTAGACCCTTCTTTTTGGTAGGGGGAGGGAATGGAGGCACAGGAACAGTAATGCAAATGGTCATGGCAAACAGAGGTGCAGAATGGGGCCTTCATCCTACCAAAGGGTATGGGCTTAGGTGTGAGGAAGAGGCAGGAGGTGTCTAGTCAGGTTATGGGAAAGGGGAAAGAGCTAAGCAGGTGTGTGTGGGACCAGGTGTGAGAAGAAAAAGAGAGAAGTTCTTAAGAGCTGGGGGATGTTTAGATAAGAATAAGATTAAGCAAGGTCTCAGGTTTATGCCGGGGGAGAGAGTACAGAAACTGCAGTCAGGCAGAGGTATGTCTATGCAAACTAAGTGTCTTTTTCCAACTTCTTAGCATAAACGGACATTGGCTAGCACCAGGCATGGGGTGACTGGGAATGGGTGAGGTCTAAGGTCTCCCAGAATTACAGAGGGTGACTTTGGGAGAATGCTGCGTACCCAGCCCTTCCTCATCTCACCATGCACTGTGAGAGATCCCAGACACCCCAGAGGTCAGGGTCTCCCTCAGGCCAGGGCCCTGCTCCACCACTGTCACAGTCACCATCACCCCCACCACAGCTAGGGGTTTCTTGCCTCTCTTCACTTATTTGGGATGTGCGGGGATTCCTCCCTTTAAGGAATTTATTAGCAGACATTTTTTGAGCATCTACTATGTGTCAGTCACAGTCCTTGGCCCTAAGTATACAGCAGTGAATAAAACACATAAAATTCCTCTCGTCCTGGATCTTAGTCAGGGGAAAGGGGGTGATGATAGACAACAATCAAACACATTAACACAGAGGCTAAATGTCTCCACACTCAGCCTCCCTGTTCTCTGGTGATACGAAAAGACTATGGTTGGCCAGCTGGCTCACTGGAACTCACAGTTTTTCAGTCTTCAATATGGTCTTTTTTCCCCTGCTGCTTCAGCCATCATTTTATATTTGCTAATAATCCTGCCTAGAAATGCCTCCGCCCACTCATAATTAGAGAACTGAGATGAGAAAGGTCAGCCGGCCTGAGAACTTTGGGAGTGAGTCAGTGTCTGTTTTGATTTGTGCCCTTCATTTTGGCAAATTCTTTCTGGTAGTTGGGAGGCTTGCTCTAAGTGAAATTTTCCATGCAAAGAGAAAAGAGGTCACCATTTAAAAGAGTTGCATTGTAATCCTACGAATAGGCTGTTTTAAACTTTAACCCATGTGCTATCCTTTGTTGTAACAGAGTTGACAGTGAGGTGGCTGTATTAGTCAGCCAAAGGGGTGCTAATGTGAAATACCAAAAATGGGTTGGTCTTTATAAAGGGTATTTATTTGGGGTATAAGTCCACAGATACCAGGCCATAAAGCATTAAGTTTCTTCTCTCACCACAGTCCATTGCCAGGTGTTAGAGCAAGACAGCTGCCGGCGTTTGCCAGGGTTCAGGCTTCTGGGGTTCCTCTCTTCCCGGAGCTGTATTTCTCTCCAGGCTTAGCTCCTGTTTCCTCCACGAGGTCAGCTGCAGACGATCAGGCGAACTGCTTGCTTCTCTTCCCCTGGGGCCTTCTTTCCAACCTCAAAACTGCTTCGCAAAAGACTACCTCAGCTGTCCTTTGCCTTGCCTTTAATATTCAATTCCCCACCCACCAAGGGGTGGGGCTCAACGCCCTAATCCTAACCTAATCATGCCCAGATTAACAGATCAGTTTACAAGCATGATCCAATTATATTTTTGGAATTCATAATTACATCAAATTCCCCAACAGTTACAGTGGCTATGAGTTATTTAGTGAGGTAGGAAGAACTTTGGACTGGGAGTTATTAAGAGTGGTGTTTTCAAGTCTCAGTTCTTCTCCTTACTTGGCTGATCTTGGCAGGGTGATCACTCTCAGAGCTGCAGATTGCCTGGGGACAAAATGAGCATTTGGCCTCAAGATCCTTTTCAGCTGCAACATGCTTACATTCTTTGATTTTATTAATATATATATATATATTTACTGTTTATTACTTTATGAACTAATACTGCTCAAGAATATTTTCTTGAGCTAGCTTTAAAAATATATTTTTTTAAAAAACAATTACATGGCCAGATGCAATGCTGAGGAGACAATCATTATATATCTTTTATAATTTTTTCCTGTCTGTTTCTGAATATCATTCTCCAGTACCAAGAGGCTTATTCTATTGAGCTTTTGCTTTCAGGTATGTTTAAGTTGTTTTGGTTTGTCACGGAGAAGGGACATTCTTATTGCAGCTATCAATGTAAGTGAGCACCTGTATAAAGAAGATTGCCTTTCAATAAAGTGTCACCTGACTGGGAAAAAAAGAAGAAAGACCTAACTGCACAACTGGAGGAATTAGAAAAAGAACAACAAAGTAATCCCAAAGCAAGTAGAAACAAGGAAATAAAGATTAGAGCAGTGCTAAATGAAATTGAAAATAAGAAAGCACTAGAAAAAGTTAGCAAAATAAAAAGATGGTTTTTTGAGAAGATTAATAAAATTGACAAATCCTTAGCTAGACAAACAAGGAAAAAAAGAGAAAAGATGGAAATACATAAAATAAGAAACGAGGAAGGGGTTATCCCCAATGATCCCACAAAAATAAAGAGAATCATAAGAGGATATTTTGAAAAATTGTATGCCAACAAGATGGATAACTTAGATGAAATGGACAAATTTCTGAAACACATAAGCAGCGCACATTGAAGAAAGAAGAATTTGATGAACTCAACAGACCAATCACAAGTAACAAGATTGAATTAGTCATCAAAAACTTCACAACAAAGAAGAGCTCAGGACCAGATGACTTCACAGGTGAATTCTACCAGTCATTGTGGAAATAACTAACACCAATCCTACTTAATCTCATCTAAAAAAAAATAGAAGTGGAGGGAAAATTGCCTAACCCATTCTAAAATGCCAGCATCATCCTAATACCAAAGCCACATAAAGACACCACAAGAAAGGAAAACTACAGAATAATCTCCCTAATGAAACTGGATGCTAAAATCCTCAAAAAAAATACTTGCTAATTGTATCCAACAACACTAATTTTACACCATAACCAAGTGCATTTCATTTCTGTTATGCAAGGATGGCTCAACATAAGAAAATCAATCAATGTAATACACCACATTAACAGATTGAAAGAAAAAAATCACATGATTATCTCTAGTGATGCAGAAAAAGCATTTGACAAAGTACAGCACCCTTTCCTGATAAAAACACTTCAAAAGATAGGATTAGAAGGAAACTTCCTCAACATGATAAAGGGTATATATGAAAAACCCACAGCTTACATCATATTCAATGGTGAAATGCTAAAATCTTTCCCTCTAAGATCCAGAACAAGAGAAGGATGCCCACTGTCATTGCTCTTATTTAACATTGTGTTAGAAGTACTTGATCAAGCACTTAGTCAAGAAAAAGATATAACAGGCATCCAAATTGGAAAGGAAGAAGTAAAAATTTCACTATTTGCAGATGACATGATCCTATACATAAGAAAGCCCTGGGAAATCTACAACGAAGCTTCTGGATCTGTTAAAGGAACTCTAATTTCATTTTTCTTTTTCATTATGTCTATGGCTATTCAGGGCCCTTTGCCTTTCCAAATAAATTTCATAATTAGCTTTTTCAATTCAGTAAAATAACATTGTTGTAATTTTTCTTGGGATTGCATTAAACCTATAAATCAATTTGGGTATGACAAAAATGATGTTTAGCCTTCCAATCTATGAACAGGAAATATTCTTCCATTTATTTAGGTCTTCTTTGATTCCTTTAACAAGGTTGTATAATTTTATGAGTACAAGCCCTTTACATCTTTACTTAAGTTTATTCCTAGGTATTTGATTGTTTTAGTTGCTGTTGTAAATGGATTTTTTTTCTTATTTCCTCCTCAGATTTCTAATTATTGATGTACAGAAATGCTACTGATTTTTGTGTGTTCATCTTATATCTTGCTACTTTACTAAACTCATTTATCAGCCCTAGAAGATTTGTTGCAGATTTCTCAGGACTTTCTATGTATAGGATCATGTCATCTGCAAATAGTGAAATTTTTACTTCTTCCATTCCTATTTAGGAAATATTAAACTCCCATCCTGGGGAGTCCTGCTATGTTCTCAATTAGAGGGACAAGAATCCTCGAGAACATAGACAGTACCCAATAAATGAAAACAGATCAGTGCTTCAATATTTGTACACAAATTGTGACAAATGTACAATCTGCGTGTAAAATGTTATTAATAGGGAGGAGTGGAAAATGGGGAGAGTATGGGGTATATGGGAATCCCCTATATTTTTCCATGTGACTTTTCTGGACCTAAAGCCTCTTTGAAGATAAAATGGAAAAAAATAAGACACTGGGAGAATATACAGAAGAAAATGTCGCTGTATATACAAGTCAACAGATCTTATAGTGATGATAAAGACATTGTCTAAAAAATTTTTACTTCAATTTTAAATTTTTTTCTATTTTATTTGTTATTTTAAAAAATATTATTATTTCATTTTCCTATTAATTTTATTTTATTATTTTGTTGGCTTTGCTTTTACAGAGGTTTGGATCACAGAAGGGTCACAACTGTGGCAAGGGAGCACTGGTACGGGGTGCCAGTGATGGGGGGATGTTATGGGCAGGGGTGTACCTGGGGCATGCTTGTAAGGCATATTGATACGCTCAAGTGTTCATGGGGTGTTGTCTAAGTGGGTGAAGACCCACACAATAACTGAAAGAATATTGCATTCCCATCCTGGGGAGTCCTACTACATTCTCTAATAGAATGGCAAGAATCCCCTGAGTACAAGGGCAGTGCCTAGTGAAGGAAGACAGATCATTATGCCAGGCCCTTGATATTGATGATTATATTTATGAGCCTTTTCTCATGAAATTGAAACTTAACCTAGTATTATATATTACCCAAGAGTTACCTCCTGAAAGCCTCCTTGTTGTTCAAATGTGGCCTCTCTCTGAGCCAAACTCAGCATTATAAATGTACTGGGGGCCCCCCCCCCCCCGCCAAGTGTGGGACATGACTCTCAGGCATGAGTCTCCCTGGCACCAAGGGACTATTACCAAGTGCCAAATAGCAATGCATTCAGAAAAAGATCTTGACCAAAAGGGGAAAATGGTAAATACAAATGAGTTTTTATGACTGACAGATTTCAAAATGAGTCTGGCGGTCATTCCAGAGGTTACGCTTATGCACATCCCAGCAGGATCTCATTGACTGCCACAGTAAACAGTGTCTCAAACAGCAGGGCTACTAAAGGTTCTAGAGAGATCCAGACACTATAAGCAGGACAGATAATCTCAGGAATTTGGCACCCTGTCAATGAGCTTTACTCTGGAATTTGTGCTCCCCCATGTAACACACTTAGACTCATTTATAGTTTCCCTACACATGGCTCTTCTGCTCCTTTTATTTGAACCTATATTTAGCACTATACTTGTTAAATATATCTGAGAGTATTAAATCTTTGGTCTGTTCATGTGCCAGTTGAGCCCTGAATCACAGCAGAGTTGCAACACCTACTCTCCTGTTCATTGGACTCACCCAGGACAGCTAACAAGGAGTTTGATGATGGACAACACCCATCCCAAGGAACCAAGAGTGTCTGCAACTGCAAGCAAGATAGTTCCATTCATTTGTTCCATGGGACCTAAGGCTCCTCTCAATTATAAATAGAGTGGGCATCACCATCACCAAATCCTCAACATTGGGGAGTGAACAATGGACTGAAGTAGACTTATTATTATTTTATTATAGATTTATTATTCTAGCAATGGAAGAACTTTAATTATTGATATAAAGGCAATGGCCACAAGAGGTTCTGAAGGGAGAGAGAGGGAAGAATAGGTGTAATATGGGGCATATTTGGGACATTGGAATTGTCCTGCATTACATTGCAATGACAGATACTGGTCATTATATATTTTGTCATAACTTACAAAATTATGTGGGAGAGAGTGTAAACTATAATTTAAACTATAGTCTACAGTCAGTAGCAATGCTTCCATATTTGTTCATCAATTTTAACAAATGTACCATACTAATAAAGGATGTTGATAATGTGGGAAAGTGTGGGAGGGTGAGGAGGTGGGACATATGGGATCCCCCTATATTTTTTATATAACATTTATGTAATCTAAAGCTTATTTAATAATAAAAATTAAAACTTATTAAAAAAAGAAAGGGTAACCAAAAAAGGTAAAAAGATGGGCAAAAATAAGATATGACATATGATAGCCAATGATAAAATGGCTGAAGTAAGTAATGCTTTTACAGTCATAACATTGAATATTAATGGATTAAACTCCCCAATCAAAAGATGTAGTCTGATAGAATATAGAAAAAAACATTACCCATCCATATTCTATCTGCAAGAGACTTACTTAGACCCAGGGAAGCAAACAGACTGAAAGTGAAAGGTTGGAAAATGATAGTTCACATAAATAGTGACCATAAGAGAGCAGGGGTAGGTATATGGGTGTCAGAACAAACCGGCTTTAAATGCAAAAAGTGATAAGAGATGCCAAAGGCAATTGTAGAATAATAAAAGGGACAATCCTCCAGGAAAAAGTAGCAGTTATATATATATCTATTCACCTAACCTGGGTGCCCCAAAATACATGAGGCAAACTCTGGCAAAAGCGAAAGGAGAAATAGATATCTCTACAATAACAGTTGAGGACTTCAGCATGCCACTCACATCAATAGATAGAACTAGAAAGAAGATTAACAAGGAAACAGAGAACTGGAACAATATGATCAATGAGCTGGATCTGACAGACATGTATAGAACATCGCTCCCAAATTACCAGGTTACACATTCTTCTCAAGCGCTCATGGATCTTTCTCCAGGCTACATGACATTTTGGGCCAAAACACAGCTTTTAATACATTTAAGATTGAAATTATACAAAGCACCTTCTCTGAACATAATGAAATGAAGATGGAAATTAATAATTGGCATGAAAAGGGAAAATATGCAAATATATGGAGCCAAAGAACACACTCCTAAATAATCAGTGGGTCAAAGAAGAAATTGCAGGAGCAATTAATAGATATCTTGAGGCAAATGAAAACGAGAACAAAATTTATCAAAACTTATGGGATACAGTGAAGGCAGTACTGAGAGGAAAATTTATAGCCATGATTACCTATATTAAAAAAGAAAAGCAAAATGTGGAAAGATGGCATGGGATTAGGCAGACAAGGCTCAGCTCTCTCACAAAATCAACAGAGAAAGAGCCAAAAGCTGCCGGAGAGACCAGGTTTGGGGGTCAGCAGGCCAGGACTGTGCTTCACAACTCCCAGGAGGGTGAGACACAGAGAAGCGAAAAACCTGAAAAAACAAACTGTGAATTACTACACCTCCTGACCACGAGGAAAGGCTCCTCTCCCTCCTCCCCAACATAGTAAGTGGGGTAAAACCCTTGGCTGATTGCAGCTGAGTGAGAGAGGAGCAGATTTCTTCCTCCCTGCCAGCTGTTAAAAGGGAAAAGGGAGGAAGAATCAGGGGGCTTGTTTTTAGTGAATTCAGCCAGGGGAGTCTGCTTGGAATCTTGACTCCAGGCAGACCAAAACAAAGGAAAACCGAGAGATACACCTCCATGGAAAGGTGCGCCAATGAGCCCCATCTACTGGCCAGTCTGGAAATTGCATGGACAAAAACTGCAATTGGGTCTCTCTGTTCTCTAACTTCTGGGAGAAAATCTGCACCCCATTAGTGAGCCCTTGGAATAATTTTGATTACTTAACCTGGCACCTTTAAAGAATTAGTATAAGTTGAAACAAATATCAAAGAAGAGGTGTGTGAAAAAATAATAACAATAGGCAAGAGAGAGAAATTGGCCATCAGAATAAATTCACCAACACATGTGGATGCCTAGACTTCAGCAAAACATTACAAGCCATACTAGGAAACAGGAAGAGATGGCCAAGCCAAGGGAACAAACCAAATATCCTGAAGAGATACAGGATTTAAGACAATTAATCAATGATAATCACACAGCTCTCCTAAATCAATTTAAGGAATTGAAAGAAAATATGACTAAAGTGATATAGGATATTCATAAGACACAGGGTGAGCATAAAGAACAATTTAAAGCCTGCAAAGAAAAGTAACAGACCTTATGGGAATGAAAAACATGATGGATGAAATTAAAAATACATTAGAGGCACACAGATTTGATTTTCTCAAAGATAGAATTAGTGACGTGGAAGACAGAACATTTGAACTGGAAAATAGAGAAGAGAATGGAAAAAATGGAACAGGGTCTCAGGGAAATGAATGATAATGTGAAATGGAAAAGCATACACATTATATTGGTATCCAAGAAGGAGAAGAAAATAGTAAAGGGGCAGAAAGAATATTTGAGGAAATAATGACTGAAAACTTTCCTACCTTTATGAAAGACATAAAGATCAAGATCCAAGGAGGACAATGCACTATAAACAGAATAAATCTGAATAGACCTACCCTGAGGCACTTACTATTCAGAATGACAAATGTTAGTGATAAAGATAAGATTCTGAATGCAGCAAAAGAAAAGCAAAGCATATCATACAAGGTAACCTCAGTAAGATTAATTGCCAAACTCTCATCAGAAACCATCGAGGAGAGAAAAAAGTGGTATGATGTATTTAAGTAACTTAAAGAGAAAAACTGCAGGCCAAGAATTCTGTATCTGGCAAAGCTGTCCTTCAAAAATGAAGGGGCGTGGGGTTGGATGTGGCTCAACTGGTTGGGCATCCGTCTCCCATATGGAGATACCCAGGTTCGATCCCCGGGACCTCCCGGTAAAAAAAAAAAAAAAAAATGAAGGGGCGTTCAAAGTCTGCACAGACAAACATAACCTGATAGAATATGTTACCAAAGGACCAGAATTACAAGAGATTCTAAAGGGAGTGCTGCAGCATGAAAGGAAAAATCAAGTGTAAGAAACTTGGAGAAGAGTGTAGAAATGAAGATTATTAGAAAGACTAAATTAAAGGGTAAAAAAATAGACAATAATTCAATATGACAGCGGAAAGCCAAAGTCAAAATGGATGGAGTAAATAATGCCTTTATAGTAATAACATTGAATGTTAGTGGCTTGAACTCCCCAATCAAAAGATATAGACTGATAGATTGGATAAAAAGAATATAAGCCATCTATATGTTGTCTATAAGAGACACACCTCACATGTAAGGACACAACCAGGTTAAATGTAAAAGGTTGGAAAAAGATATCCCACGCAAATAGAAACCAAAAAAGAGCTGAAGTAGCTATATTAATATCAGGCAAAATAGATTTAAATGCAAAACTGTTATAAGGGATGAAGATCATTATATATTAATAAAAGGGGCAATTCAGTAAGAAGAAATAACTATACTAAATATTTATGCACCTAACATCAGTGTCCCAAGACACATGAGGCACACAATGGCAAAACTGGTAGATGTCTCTACAATAATAGTTGGAGACTTCAATGCACTGCTCTCAGTATTGGGCAGAACATCTAGAGAGAGGATAAATAAAAAGGGAACTTGAATAATATAATAAATGAACTAGACCTAACAGACATCTATAGAGCATTGCACCCAAAAACAGCAGGAAATACTTTCTTTTCAAGTGCTCATGGATCCTTATCCTTGATAGACCATATGTTGGGTCACAAGACAAGTCTCAATAAATTTTAAAAATTCAAATCATTCAACACACTTTCTCTGATTATAATGGAATGAGGCTGGAAATCAATAATGGCTGGAAAAAGGGAAAATTCATAAATATATGGATTAAACAACACATTCTTAAATAATCAGTGAGTAAAAGAAGAAATTTGACGAGAATTCAGCAAATATATTGAGATAAATGAAAATGAGAACACAACATATCAAAACCTATGGGGGGGGCGGATGTGGCTCAAATGGTTGGGCGTCCGTCTGCCATATGGAGGGACCTGGGTTCGATCCCCAGGACCTCCTGGTAAAATAAAATATATATATATATAGAAGACGCATGGGCTGCCAGGCTCTGTGTGCCGGTGAGCCACCAGGGCCTGAGAGCCATGGAGCAAGATGATGATGTAACAGGGGAGAGACAAGACAAGATGCTCCGAAAGCCCTGAAAACCAGGAACTGAGGTGGCGCAGGTGGCAGAACACCTCTCTCCTACATCAGGAGTCTCCAGGATTGAATCCTGGTGAAGACTGGAGGAGAAGGATGAGAAGAGATGGCAGGAAACAGACACAGAGAATTTCCCAGCAAATGGACACAAAACAGCAAATGGGGAAGGGGGTGTTTAAAATGGATAAAGTAAATAAATCTTTAAAAAAAAAAAACAAAAACAAAAAAACCTATGGGACAGCATTGCACACCAAAACAGCAGGATATATATATATTCTTTTCAAATGCCCATGGATCCTTCTCCAAAATAGACCATATGTTCGGTCACAAGACAAGTCTCAATAAGTTTTAAAAGATTGAAATTATACCAAACACTTTCTCTAATTATAACTGAGTGAAGCTAGATAGCAATAATGGACAGAAAAAAGGAAAATCCATAAATATATGGAGATTAAACAACACACTCTTAAACAGTCAGTGACTCAAAGAAGAAATGTCAAGAGAATTCAGCAAATATCTTGAGAAAAATTCTACCCAAAATAATTTACAGATTCAACACAATCCAAATAAAAATCCCAACAGTCTTTTTTGCAGAAATCAAAAAGCCAATAATCATATTTACTTGGAAGGGTAAGTGACCCCAAATCACTAAAAATGTCTTAAGAAAGAAGAATGAAATTGGAGGATTCACACTTCCTGACTTTAAAGCATATTACGTAGTCATAGTGGTAAAAACAACATGGGACTGGCATGAGGATAGACAGACTGACCAATGGAAGTGAATAGAGAACTGAGAAATTGACCCTCACATCTACAGACAAGTGATTTTGACAAGGCTGTAAGCCCACCCAGCTGGGCCAGAACAGTCTGTTCAAAAAATGGTGCTGGAAGAACTGGATAGACATATGCAAAAGAAAGAAAGAAGACCCCTATCTTACAACCTTATAGAAAAATTAACTCAAAATGGCTCAAGGACCTAAATATAAAAACAACAACCATAAAATTTCTAGAAGAAAATGTACAAAAACATCAAGAACTTGTGGTAGGCAGTAGTTTCTTAAACCTTACACCCAAAGCACCAGCAACAAAAGAAAAACTAGATAAATGTGACCTCAAAATTCAACACTTTTGCACTTCAAAGGACTTTGTCAAAAGGGTGAAAAGACAGCCGACTCAATGTGAGAAAATATTTGACAATCACATATCTAATAAGGGTTTATTATCCATGATATATAAGGAAATCATACAATTTAACAACCAAAAAACAAACTATATGATTAAAAAATGGAAAAAAGACTTGAAAAGACAACTGTCCAAAGAAGAAATACAAATGGCAAAGAAACACATGAAGAAATGTTCAACATCACTAGCAATTAGGGAAATGCAAATCAAAACTACAATGAGATATCATTTCACACCTATTAGTCTGGCCACTGTTAAAAAATTGGAAAACTGTAAATGTTGAAGAGGATATGGAGAGATAGGAATGCTTTTCACTGTTGGTGAGAATGTAGAATGGTACAGCCACTGTGGAGGACTGTTTGGCAGTTCCTAAGGAAGTTGAAAATAGACTTGCCATGGAACATGGCAATACCATTGCTAGGTATATACCCAGAAGTACTGAGAGCTATGACAAGAATAGACATCTGCATACTGATGTTCATAGCAGCATTATTCATGATAGCCAAAAGTTGGAAACAACCCAGGTGTCCATCACTGAGGAATGGATAAACAAATTGTGGAGTATACACATGATGGAATATTATGCAGTGGTAAGAAGAAATTAAATAATGAAACATATGATAACATGGATCAACCTGGAGGACATTATGTTGAGTGAAGCAAGCAAGACACAATAGAACAAATACCATATGATTCCCCAATTATGAACTAAATATATTATGTGAAATATAAATATATTATATAAAATATGAATATGGGTAAAACTGCATATATAAGACCATTTTTATTTGAAGATGAACAAATGTAGGTTAATACTACAAAATGTTAATATCAGATAAGAAATAAAACAGTATACTAATTGAAGGAGACCTAACACAGAGTACTACATATTTTATGATTACATTTTTATTATGCAAATATAATTTAATTTATAAAGAAGAAATTAGATTCATGGTTATGTAGGGCTGACGAAGGAATGCTAAGGGGTGTGGCATCTTTCTGGGGTAATGAATTTTTTTTAAATTTTTTGAGATGAATGTACAACATTGTGGTTATACTAAAAGCCATTGGTTATATGCTTTGGATAGATCATATATTATGTGAATATATCTCAATAAAACTGCTTAATAAATGAATAAATAATTGTGCAAGAATAGCCAGAAATAGCAGCTATGTAAAGCAGGGGAAACAGAGAGATTGAAGTGAGGAATTTTCTTGTTTGTTTTTTTGTCTGTTTTTTGTTTATTATTCAATATTATTATTATTGAAATAATGAAAATGCTTTAATAATTATTGAAATGATGAATGCACAACTATGTGATTTTACCAAATACCATTGATTGTACACTTTTGATAAATTGTATGCTTTATTAATATGTATCAATAAATTCGATTAGTTTTAAAAAATAGGAAAAAGACTTAAATTCAAAGGTCTACCTGAATCACTGGAGAAACTAGAAAAAAAACATCAAACCAATCCCAAAGGAAGCAGCACAAAGTAATAACAAAGATTAGAGCAGAAATAAATTAAACTGAGAACAAAAACAATATAGAAAATCAACAAAACCAAAAGCTGATTCTTTAGGAAAATCAATAAAATGGACAAACCTGTAGCAAGACTAACAAAGAAGAAGAGAAGATGCAAAGAAATAAAAACAGGAATGAAAAGGGGGACATTACAACTAACCTCACAGTAATAAAAGGATCATAAAAGGATATTATGAGAAACTGTATGCCAACAAATTAAACAACCTAGAATAAGTGGACAAATTCCTAGAAATGCACAACCTACACTGATTTTACAAGAAATAAAGGAACCCAACAGAACAATCAAGCAAAGAGATTGAGTCAGTCATCAAAAATGTTCCAACAAAGAAAAGTCCATGACCAGATGGCTCCACAGGTGAATTCTACAAACATTTCAAGATTAATACCAATCCTGTTTAAACTGTTCCAAAAAATTGAAAAAGAGGGAAATTATCCAATCCATTTTATGAAGCCAATATCAACCTAATACCAATTCCAGATAAAGATTCTTCAAGAAATGAAAATTACAGACCGATCTCTCTAATGAACCTAGATGCATAAATTTTCAACAAATACTTGCAAATTGAATTCAACAGCCTATGAAATGATCAAATGGGTTTTATTCCTGGTAAGCATGGGTGATTCAACACAGGAAAATCAAACAGCATAATGCATCACATTAATAAATCAAAGAAGAAAAACCACATGATCATCTTGATTGTTGCAGAAAAGGCATTTGACAAAATCCAGCCTCCATTCTGGATTAAAAAAAAAAACACTTCAAAAGTTAAGTATAGAGGAAAGTTCCTCAACACCATAAAGGGCATATATGAAAATCCCACAGCCAAAAGTGTACTCAATGGGGAGAGATTTAAAGCTTTCTGTCTAAGATCAGGAACAAGACATGGATGCCCACTGTCACCAGTTATTCAACATTGTGCTTGAAGTTCTAGCTAGAGCAATTAGGCAAGGAAAAAAAGTTAAAGGTATGTAAATTGGAAAAGAGGAAGTACAACTCTCATTATTCGCAGATGACATGATCCTATATTTAGAAATTCCTGAAATATCTACAACAAAGCTATTAGAGCTAATAAATGAGTTCAGCAAAGTGGCAGGATACAAGATCAACCTGCAAAAATCGGTAGCATTTCTATACACTAGTAATGAGCAAGCTGAGTTGGAAATTGAGAAAAAGATTACTTTTACAATAGCGACAAAAAGACGCAAATATCTAGGAATTAATTTAACAGGGAATGTAAAGGATCTGTATTCAAAAAAATACAAAACATTGCTAAAAGAAATCATACCTAAACAAATGGAAGGACATTCTGTGTTCATAGATGGGAAGACTAAACATCGTGAAGATGTCTATTCTACCCAAATTGATTTATTTATTCAATGCAATATCAATCAAAATTCCAACAGCCTACTTTACAAAAATAGAAAAGTCAATTACCAAATTTATTTAGAAGGGAAAGTGTTCCCGAATAGCTCAAAACATCCTAAAAATGATGAGCGAAGTCAGAGCCCTCATGGTTCCTGAACTTGAATTGTATTATAAAGCTACAGTGTTCAAAACAACATGGTATTGGCAAAAAGATAGACACATTGGTCAATGGAATCTAATTGAGAGTTTAGAAGTAGACCCTCACCTCCATGGTCAACTGATTTTTGATAAGCCTAACAAGTCCACTTTTCTAGGACAGAACAGTCTCTTCAACAAATGGAGCTGGGAGAACTGGCTATCCATAGCCAAAAGAATGAAAGAAGACCTCTATCTCACTACCTGTACAACAATCAACTCAAAATAGACCAAAGACATAAACATAAAAGCTGGAACCATAAAACTCTTAGAAGATAATATAGGGAAACATTTACAGGACATAGTAGTAGGTGGGGGTCTCTTAAAACTTATACCTAAAGCACAAGCAAAAAAACAGAAAAGTAGATAAATGGGACCTCCTCAAAGTTAAACACTTCTGCACCTCAAAAGACTTTGTGAAAAGGCAGCCTACTCAATGGGAGAAAATATTTGGAAATCACATATTCGACAAGGGCCTGATATCCATGCTATATAAAGAGATCCTACAATTCAACAATAAAGACAAATGATGTAAAAATAGGCAAAATACATGAATAGACATTTTTCTAAAGAAAAATATAAATGGTGAAAAAACACATGATTAAATGTTCACCATCACTGGTTATTAGGAAAATACAAATCAAAGCTAAAATGAGATATTATTTCACACCCACTAGAATAGCCATTACTAACATAACAGCAAACTACAAGTGTTGGAGAGGTTGTGGAGAGATAGGAACACTAATTCATAGTTGGTAGGGAATGTAGAATGATACTGCCACTGTGGAAGTCTGTTTGGAGGTTCCTAACGAAATTAGATACAGATCTACCATGTGACCTGGCAATATTGCTATTAGTTATATACCCAGAAACTCTGAGAACAGGACAGGAACAGACATCTGCACACCAATGTTCATAGTGACATTATTCACAATTGCCAAAGATGAAAATAACCCAGGTGTCCGTCAACTGATGAATGGATCAACAAACTCTGCTATATACACATGGAATATTATTAAGCTGTAAGAAGAAACGAAGTCAGGGAACATATGACAACATGTATGAACCTGGAGGACATTGTGTTGAGTAAAGCAAGCCAGGCACCAAAGGACAAATATTTTATAATTTCACTATTATGAACTACTAAATGTAATGAGCAAACTCATGGAGTTAATAGAATGTAAGTCACTAGAGAAAAGAATGTGATTAGAGTATGGAAAGCTGAGGCTTAATCTGTGCAGAATTGGTAAAAAGTTATTTTGAAATGTTTGGCAATGCATAGAAATGGTAAAAGCATATGATAGGATTTGTAATTAATAGCACTAACATGGGTATGACAGGGGTTTGTTTTTGTTGTTTTCCTTTTTGTGGAGTGATGAAAATGCTCTAATATTGATTGAAGTGATGAATGTGCAACTCGGTGATTATACCAAATGCCATTGATGGTACACTTTAGATAAATTGGGTAGTATATGAAGAAAAAGTAATAGGGTGAGTTGGGAGGGGGGGAATATACCAAATGTAAGATATGAGTTGTAGTTAATAGTAATACTTTGACAATACTCTTTCAAAATTTGTTACAAAAGTTTCACAACAATACAAGGTATTTGTCGTGGAGTGAAGTATGGGAGCCCTTTATGATGTTATGCATTTTCGTTTTGTAAGTTCACAGCTTTTACTATATACTTATTGTTTATGTATGTTCATGTGTGAATGATATACTTCAATAAAATTTTTAAATGAAAAAAATGAGGGAGAGTTTAAAATAGTCATAGATAAAGAGAAACTGAATGAGTTCTTCAACAAGATACCTGCCCTGCAAGAAAAACTAAAGGGAGTTCTGCAGGTTGAAGGGAAAAGACTGAAGAGAGAGTTTTGGAGGAGAGTGGGGAAATGAAGATTAACATTAAGGGTAACTAAAAGGGTAAAAAGAGAGACAAAAACAAGATATGACATTTAAAATTCATAAGATAAAATGGCTGAAGTAAGTACTGTCTTCACAGTAATGACTGAATGTTAATGAATTAAACTCCCCAATCAAAATGCACAAACTGGAAGATTGGATTTAAAAGATTGATCCATCTCTATGCTTCTACAAAAGACTCATGTTAGACCTGAGGAAACAAATAGGTTGAAAATGAAAGATTAGAAAAAGGTATTCCATGCAAACAGTAACCAAACAAGAGCTGGGGTAGCTATACTAATATCAGACAAAATAGACTTTAAGTCAAAAGCTGTTATAAGAAACAAAGAAGGACATGATATATTAATAAAAGGGGAAATCCACCAGGAAGTAATAGCAGTCATAAGTATTTATGCCTCTAACCACAGTGCCGCAAAATAGATGAGGCAAATAATGGCAAAACTGAAGGGAGAAATAGACACCTCCTCAATAATAGACACCTCCTCAATGACTCCAATAAGTTGGAGACTTCAATACACCACTTTTATCAATAGATAGAACATCTAGAAAGAAGATCAATAAGGGAACGTAGAACATAGAACTTTAATAATATCATAAATGAACTAGACCTAACAGACATATACAGAACATTGCACCCCCAAACAGCTGAATATATAATATTTTCAAGTGCATTCTCCAGAATAGCGTACATGTTGGGTCACAAAACAAGTCTACATAAATTTTTAAAAGATTGAAATTATAAAAGCATCTTTTATGACCTCAGTAAAATGAAGTTGGAAATAAATAACAGGAGGAGAACTGGAAAATTCACAAATATATGGAAGCTAAATTATACATTTTTAAACCATAAATGGGAAAGAAATTGCAAGAAGAAATTGCAAGAGAAATCAGTAAATACCTTGAGGCTAATTAAAATGAGAACATAACATATCAAAAGTTATGGGATGTTATATCTCAATAAAAATTTTTAAAAACTCAAAAAAAAAAAAAGTTATGGGATGCAGCAAAGGCAGTGCTGAGAGGGAAATTTATAGCCCTAAAGGCTTACATTAAAAAGAATGAAGAGCTAATATCAAAGACCTAACAGCACACCTGGAGGAACTTGAAAAAGAACAGCAAACCAAGCCCAAAGCAAGCAGAAGGAAAGAAATAACAAGTTTAGAGAAGTAATAATGAAATTGAGAATAAAAAACAATAGAGTTAAGAAAGCTAAAAGTTGATTCTTTGAAAGCGTAAAAAAAATTGACAAACATTTAGCTAGAGTGACAATGTAAAAAATAGAGAAGCTGCAAATAAAAATCTGAAATGAAGATGGAGACATTACTACCAACCCCACAGAAATAAAAAGTATCAGAAGCAGATACTATGAACAACTGTATGCCAACAAATTAGACAATTTAGATGAAACAGAAAATTCCTAGAAATACATACTTTATATTGACTCTAGAAGAAATAGAAGACCTCAACAGACCAATAACAAGTAAAGAGATTTAATCAGTCACCAAAAACCTCCCAACAAAGAAACCCAGGACCAGAAGTCTTCACAGGTGAATTCTACCAATCACTCCAAGAAGAATTAATGCCAATAATTCTCAAATTGTTCCTAGGATTTGAACAAGGTGGAACACTACTTAACTCATTCTATTAGGCCAACATCACCCTAATATCAAAGCCAGATAAAGATACTTCAAGAAAAGAAAATTATAGACAAATTTCTCTTATGAATATGGATGCACAAATACTCAACAAAATACTTGCAAATGAAATCCAACAGCACTTGAAAAGAATTATACAACATGATTGTATTAGTCAGCGAAAAGGGATGCTGATGCAAAGTACCATTCATCTGTTGACTTTTATAAAGGGTATTTATTTGGGATAGAAGCTTACAGTTACAAGGCCCTAAAGAGTCCAAATCAAAGTACCATAAAAGGTACTTCCTCACCCAAAGTCTGTTGCCATGTGTTGAAGCAAGATGGCAGGCAATGCCTGTGAGGGTTCAGCCTTTCTCTTTCCTTTAAGGCTCCGTGGTCCCAGCTTCTTCTGATCTCAGCTATAGGCTGGCATAGGGCTTATCTCTCTTCCCGGAGCTCATTTCTTTTCAGTCTCAGCTGCTCTGGTCTCTTCATAAGGTCAGCTGCAAACTATCAGGCGAAGGGCTTATCTCTCTTCCCTGGGCCTCTGTCGTGTCTATGGAGCTGCCTCTCTTCCTCTGTGTATCTTCTCTGTATATATACTTCTGTGTTCTTGATTGAGTGTCTGTTTATATATCCCACCAAGGGGGCAGGGACTCAACCCTGCACACTCTAATGACATGGTCAAAACAAAGCCCTAATCTTAACATAATCAAGTAAATGTATAGCCTTTGAATTTAAATCAATCAAAGCCTTTGAATTTAAATCATGCCCAGAGGAACAGACCAGTTTACAAACAATCTATATCTCTTTTTGTAATGCATAAATAATATCAAACTGCCAAACTCCACCCTCTGAATTCTAAAAAGACATTATAATATTCAAAATCCTTATTTCAGTAGCAATTGTAAGTACAAAATCACATCACAATCAGTTTATAGAAATAGTCTGTCTTGGGGCAAAGTCCTTTCTAGCTGTAGACCTCTGAAACCTAGAAAACAATTTATTTGCTTCCAATATAAAAAGGGACAGACAAAGGATAAATATTTGCATTACCATAAGGAGAATTTTGGAGAGAAACATGAGTCCCTGGTCCCCTAACAGTTCTAAAAACATGCAGGGCATACTTCATTAGATTTCAAAGTCTGAGAGCCATTCTCAACATGATGGTTTCTTCTCCCTGGGACCTCATGGGGACCCACCCTTTCCAAAGGCTTGTCCAATGGCCATTTTCTTGGTTCCACCCTCGTCATTCATCTGGGTGGCAACTGAAATCCAGACCTCACCCTCCAAGAATTTGGGCTAATGGAGACACTTTCCCCATCCTATGGGGAAAAAGTCCACCCCTCTCAGAACACTGGGGTGTTGACCTCCCTCTCCCCAACCCGTGGAGAATGTGCTCCACCCACTCTGTAGCCTTGAGCGGCAAAACTCTCCCTGAACAGTGGGCTGGAACATCCACCCTTTTCAAATGCTGGGGCAAACTCACCCTCTCTGTACACATGGGTGGGGTTCCTCTCTTGGCCCAAGGAGATGTCTTAATTCCAGACCTCAGCTTCCATAGTTTTCCTCTTAAAGCTGTTTTCCCTTTCATACATCCCCTCCATGTCCCTTTTAATCTAGGCTGACAGTGGTTTCATTCATACAGCTCTCTCAAAAACTTGTTGGTTTTCATGCAGGAAGCAGGGGTCCAAGCCATCAGATAGTAGGACTTTCCACAAGTCTTTCTTGGATAACTGCATTTTCAATCTGGCTTATAAGTTCCAAGTTTATTTATCCCTCAAATGGGGCACTATCACCTGGGGGCTTCATTTCCAGAGGCTTGGAATTTCCAGAATCAGTTTTTGGTTTCTTTGTGCCCAACAATTCAGTTCTCAGATTATCTCTCTCATCTAGCATTTTATTATAAGCTGCAAGGAGAAGCCAGGCTGCATTTTCCACATTTAGTTTGGAAATTTCCTTGGCTAAATGTCCAAGTTTGTAGTTTTCAAATTCTGTCTCCCATCAAACATCAGGAGTCAATCTTGCTAAGTTCTCTGCAACTCTAAAACCTGGATCACCTTTCCTCCAGTTTCCAATAATAGTTTCATCACTTACTTCTAAGACCTCATCAAAAGACTCTTTAGCGTCCATATTCCTACCAACAGTCTCTTCAAAGCAATCTAGGACTTTTCTATCAAGCATCTCACAATTCCTCCAAAAAATGCCCCTTACCCATTTATAAAACTGTTCCAGAATTTTGGTAATTGCAAAAGCACCACTCCATTCTCCACGTACCAAATTCTGTATTAGTCAGCCAACAGGGGTGCTGATTCAAAGTACCAGAAATCTGTTAGATTTTATAAAAGGAATTTATTTGGAGTAGAAGCTTACAGTTACAGGGCCCTAAAGAGTCCAAATCAAGGTACCATAAAAGGTACTTCCTCATCCAAAGTTTGTTGCCATGTGTTGAATCAAGATGGCAGGCTATGTCTGCGAGGGTTCAGCCTTCCTCTGTCCTCTTAAGCCTCCAAGGTCCCACCTTCTTCCAATCTTAGCTGTAGGCTGGCATAAGGCTCATCTCTCTTCCCTGGGCTCATTTCTTTCTGGGCTCAGCTGCTCTGGTCTCTTTATGAGGTCAGGTATAAACAATCAGGAGAATGGCTCATCTCTCTTCCCAGGGCTGCAGGATCAAAGTTTTCTCCTATTCCATGTCTATGGAGTTCTCTGTCTTCCTCTGTGTATCTTTTTCTGTGTTATACTTGAGTGCCCATTTATATATCCTACAATGGAGCCCAGGACTCAACCCTGTATGCCCTAATGAGTCAAAGCCCTAATCTTAATATAATCAAGTAAACATAAAATCTTTGAATTTAATACAATCAAAGGGTATCATGCCCAGAGGAACACAACAGTTTACAAACATAACCAATATCTCTTTTTGGAATTGATAAATAATATCAAACTTCCACAGGGGGTGATGAAAAAGTTTTGTAATGCATGGTAGCTCAATATTGTGAATCTAATTAGTAATGCTGAAATATGAAAGTGGTTAAAATGAGAAATTTTGTGTTGTATATATGTTATCACAATAAACATTTTTATAAATTCCAAAACTTATGGAATGCACCTAACACAGTATGTAAAGAGAAATTTATCAATGTAAACACCCATATTAAAATAAGAAAGATCTCACATCAATTTCCACCTTAAGAAACTAGGAAAAGAAAGTAAAGCAACTATACTTAAAGCAAATAGAAGGAAGAAAATTAAGATTAGAGTAGAAATAAATTAAAGAGAGAATATCAAAACAATAGAGAAAGATCAATGAAACCAACATTTGGATTCTTTGAAAAAGCAAACTTGGCAAGCCAGATCAACCAAGAAAAAGAGAAAAGACACAAATTATTAAAAGTGTGAATGAAAGAAGGAACATGCTACTAACCTTACAAAAAATAAAAAAGCAGTGTAAGGGAATACTATGAAAAATTTTATGCCAACAAATTAGAAGACACAGAAGAAATGGACAAATTCTTAGAAACACACTGTGTTGTGGGTCCCCAAGACCACTTCCACATTTGATGATTTGCTAGGAGGACTCACAGGGTTCAGAATATAGTTGTATTCATAGCTATGATATATACAAAGCAAAATTAGCCAAAGGGAAAGGCTCATAGGTGAAGTCGAGAGTAAACTAGGTACTAACTTCCAAGAATCCTCTCCCAATAGAATCACACAAGGTGGACTTATTTCCTGCAGCAATGAATGGTAAAACACATGTTTAATGTTGTCTATCAGGGAAGCTTATTAGAAATAGAGCACCCAAGGTTTTTATTGGGGACTGGTCATGTAAGCTTCTCCTACCTAAGGAAGTAAAGCAGGTGTTCAGCATGCACCACATGTGTCTACAATTTAGGCACAGTGAGCCATTATTATCATCTAGGGAAAGTTTTGTATCAGTGTAGGAAACTATTTACCATTTAAGTTCCAGACACCAGCCAAGAGACAATCTTGCAAGTAGGACTTTCTAAGGATAGCAGTCTCAGGCTTGCTATGTTAACTCTTTTCTGAACAGTCTATCCGCTTGACCCTTTGGTGTGGCTTCACAGCAAAATTATTACTGGTAGGACCTCATGGAGCAGGGTGAGATCAAACTACAATATTGATCCTGGTTATGCCCTTAGGGGTCCTGGATTTAGCCAGTTAAAACAAATTTCATTAGCCATAAAGATCTATCATAGAAACTCAGGTGATTTGCTACTTAACTTTCTATATTAATTTTTTTTTATCTGGCCCAAGTTATCAATTTAGGAACAGCACAATTCTGGCCAGTAAATTTAAGCTAACTGGAATGCTTTCTAGGGCAGAAGCAGTGTGATAATAGAGTAAAATCCCAGAAGTAAAATCCCAGAGCAAACCTGTGCCACCCCTGGAAACCCAGAGTTTACAATTGCTAGGGCCCCCTAAGCAGGACATACATTAGTCAGGCAGTACAGCTGAACAGCATCTTCAATGTGGCCTTCCACCATGGGGACTCCTGTCCAGAGTTTCCAATCCAGTCCAAAAACTTCAGTTTAATCAATGGTTTTAGAGGGACTGCTTAAGATACTCTGTTCCAAAAGGTTTTCCTTGTCCATAACATCAGTTGAGCAGCCTCACAAGTGTGTTGACATTTAGAGGTGTTCTGCATGGAAAGTGCAGGATCTGGAGTCACTTCTGCTGTCTCATAGGACTGCCAGGTATGATTGTAGGCTCTGAACATTGAATTCAAAGTATTTGCAGCCACTTGGAAAGACAGCACAGGGAGAGTTTTCCTTCAGGAAGAAAGGATTGTTTCCAGGAAAATTTCTGAAAAATAAAAAGTTATAAAAATACTCTTCTCACCACACCCCTCCCTCGAGTGTGCTTCCAGAGATGCCAGGTTTTTTCTCCACCCTTACTAAATCAGTGTGTCTCGTTCAGTAGTCAAATTTTACATTTTTCCCAATCAATTTTTATTCTCACCCAGACCTTTTTGTCTGGAAAGGTTGTATGCAAGAGGTACAAAAATATTTTCACAGATGAAAGAAATATTTTTATATAATTAACTAGGGAGACACATCATATTCAGGTCAGGATAAAATCCTGAATTTTCACAAATTTTCAAAATGGTTTTGCATAAAACTCCCTTTTTTTGTCTTGATCACTTATCCAGTGAGCTGCCTAGAAAAGATCAATTCCTTTCTGGGTACAGCTACATTTGATAAAACTGACTTATTAAGGTGTGTGCACTAGGAGAAAACTGAGGGAAGTAGGGTCAGGCTATCAGTCCGTGATTGCAAACTGCAACTAATTGGGAAAGTATAACACAGCAATCAACACCAATGAGATATCCCTAAGAGGGTGACTTCTGTCAGGAATGGGTAAAGGGGTCACATTCCTATGAGGTGTCCATTCCCAAGTTGCAGCTTTTGCCAGGATTCACAATTTAGGAATGCAATTAGTCTCTGCATCAGAAATATTAAAACCAATCAGCAGCTCAATTTTAGATGGTCCCATCAGAGGACAAGCACTTCATCACAGGCATGTGACCAAGATGGTCTGGCTGGTATCTATGATATTTTCATAGACTAGGACCCACAGAGTTTGCCCTAAATTTGTAATAGAGTCCCAGAATCCTAGTTCTGTTCATTGAGCCTATGTAGGCTTTCAGTTCTGAACAGACCCTGCAGAAGCTGAAACAGCACTTAGCAGATAGTTTCAGGTTTTAGCTTAGAGTCAGGTCCTGGCAAGATCTGTGAATGAAGGATTCCAAAGAAGCCAGTAGTTTTTCTTCCACAGCAGCAAAGCCCAGATGATGCAAGGCAGATTGTCATTTTCTGAGTGAAAGTGACAAGCAAGTCTTTCTTAAGGTACTTTTGTCTTGTCAGTCCTAAAGTCCATTTAAAAATATGAACATCAGGCTGGAAAATCATTATCCTCTAAGGGTCAGACATCTGATTTCACAAGAGATCAATAGCAACTAAAAACTTCTTTTTAAAACTCCAAAAGTGTATCTCTATCTAGAAATTGTCTCTCTTTTCATGTTGTCTCTCTTTTTCCATAGGCTCCAATAGGCAAAAATCATAGCAAAAATTAGTTATGGACACTTACTCTGTAATACAAAGAGTTTGAATGCTAAACAGCTCACTAGCAGAAAAAAAGCAAGTTGTGTCCCACTAACCCTTTTTTTTTTTTTTTTTTTTGCCTTTTTCTGATTGGGATGATCCATCTAGAATTTATAAAATTATAAGAACATGACATTTTATACCAATTTTACCATACACCCAAATGCAATAACCACAAACAACAAAGCCAATTATTTAAAAACTTGCCTTTTTTCTCTCGTTTCAAATTTATTCAAACCCCTGGCAGTAAATTCAGTATTTATAGGGTTAACATTACAGTTGCCTGGAGATCCTTCCTGGAATGCAAGAAGCAGAGGAGCTGCTGCAGTAGCAGAAGGTTTTTATCCCTTTTCCCCCTCTGGTTTATCTAAAACTTTGCTCCAGTCCTGGAAACTGATTTAATTTTTTCCTCCCACTTGAATGAAACAGCAACACATACTTGTAACATTTTGACCTACTCAAAGCTCATCTGTGGGAAAGATTGAGCCCTTTCTCCTTCAACCTGGATGAGAGAACAAAATCCAAACGCATCGTGGACTGCACTTTTTCTCCCTTCACCTTATCCAGCATAGCCAAAAGGAGTCAGGGGACCCAGCAATCCAACTCAGTTGGAGTTGGACCAATCATTTTCAAATTCCACAGGCAACATATATGTATGGCTCAGCTGCTGTTTCATATCATGGATAATTCCATAGCCACCCAGGCACCAAAGTTTCATCATCTCAAGTCCTTTTCCCCAGATAGTATATTTACCATATTTCATTGAGTCAAAGTCATTCCAGCAAATCACATTGCTGCCACCACTGTGCTGAGGGTCCCCAACCATTCCCAGATTCAGTAATTTACTAAGAGGTTTCAAAGGACTCAGCATATAGTTGTACTTGTGGCTATGATTTTTTACAGTGAGAGGATATAAAGCAAAATCAGCAAAGGGAAAATGTACATTGGGTGAAGTCTGGAGGAAACCAGGTATAAGCTTCCAAGAATCTTCTTCCAGTAGAGTCACACAGGACACATGTAATTCCTCCAGCAATGAGTTGTGACATGTGTTTAATGTTGTATACTAGGGAAGCTCATTAGAGACTGCGGGCCCAAGGTTTTTATTCCATACTCTTGAAGGAAAGCAAATATTCAACATAAACCATATCTATGTACAAATATTCTAGGCACAGTATGCCACGGTTATTTACAGGAAGTTTTGCGCCAGTGCAGGGAATTACTCACTCTTCAAGTTCCTAGACACCAGCCAAAGACCAACTTTGCTAGTAGGCCTTTCAAAGGATAGCTATCTCAGGTCTGTTATGTCATTCTTTTTTGCACAGACACAAACTACCAAAACTGACTAAAAAAAGAAATAGAAAATATGAATGACTTATACCAAGTACAGGGATTGAATTATTAACCAAAAATATTCCCTCAAAGAAAATAACTAGGTGGCTTCACTAGTAAACTCTACAAAATTTAAAAATATATAATTTACCCAATTCTTCACAAGCTCTTTAAAAAAAAAAAAAACAGAAGAAGAGGGAATACTTCTCGGCTCATTATAAGGCCAATATTAAATACCAAAGCTAGAAAAACATATAACAAGAAAACCACATACATGCCTTGTGAATTATAAATGCAAAAAGATCCTCAAGAAAATACTAGCAAACTGAATCCAACAACATATAAGAAGTATTATATACCATTACCAAATGAGATTTATCCCAGGAATGCAAGATAAGTTTCAAATACAAAAATCAATCAACATAAGGAAGGTTAAAAAATCATATATTATCATGTCAAATAAAAGGCTTTGACAAAATCCAACACACTCTCATGATAAAGAAATAATTCAACAAACTAGGAAAAGAAGGCAATTTCCTCAATTTATTAAGGGACATACATGAAAGGCCTACAGCTAACATCATACATAATGGTGAAAAACTGAATGCTTTCCCCCTAACAAGAATGTCTGCTCTCATGACTTCTATTCAATCTTTTTTTTTTTTATTTTTTTTTTAAGGTTTAAATAGACTTTATTGTTAAAATTGGGGACCCCACCGAGCAGGGCCTTCTATTCAATCTTATACTGGAGGTTCTAGTCATTGCAACTGGGCAAGAAAAAGAATTAAAATACAACCAGATTAGAAAGAAAGAAGTAAACTATATTCATAGATGACACAATCTTATATATAAAAAATCCTAAGAAATCCAGGCAAATATATGAGTCAATAAACAAGTTAATCAAGGTTGAAGTATACACAATATAAAATAATGAATTGAATATCCATACAGTAGCAATGAATAATCTAAAAATGAAACTAAGGAAAGAATTCCATTTACAATAGCATAAAAAAGAATAAAATATCTAGTAATACATTTAACCATTGAGGTAAATAACCTGTAACTGAAAAATGCAAGATATTGCTAAAAGAAATTAAAGAAGACCTAAAGAAAACGAGAATACATCCCATGTCCACAGACTGGAAGGCTTAATATTGTTAAGATGATGCATTCTAAATTGATCTACAGAGTCAACAAAATCCCTATAAAATTGCAAATGCCTTTTTTTTTTTGCAGAAATTGTGAAGTTTTTCCTAAAATTCACATGGAAATGTTAAGGACCCAGAATAACCAAAAGAATAACAAAGTTGGAGAACTCACAGTTCCCAAGTTCAAAATTACTACAAATCCAGAGTAATCAAGGCTGTGTGCTAATTAAATACCGATAAACACAAATAATAGCATAGAACTGAGCATCCAGAAATAAACTCACTCATTAATGGTCAATTGAACTTTTGACATTTCAATGGGGAAAGAATAATCTTTTTTAAAAATTACTTCTGGGACAACTGAATATCCACATGCAAAATAATGAATTTGGCAGCCCTTCTTTACACCATATACAAAAAATAATTCAAAATGGATTAAAGACCAAGATGTAACAGGTAAAACTACAAAACTCTTATAAGAAAACAAAGAAGTAAATCTTTGTGGTTTCGTATTAGGAAATGGTTTCTTAGATATGACATCAAAAATATAAGCAACAAAAGAAAAAATGAATTGGATTTCATAAAATTAAAACGTGTGCCACAAAAGATATTATGGAAGGCAGCTATGCTCACCACTATATATCACATCCCAGTCCCCTCAGGATTGATTGGGGGAAGAACTATGGACTAGAGTGGATTTGATGGTATTCTCTTGTTCATATATGGTGATTCTAGCAATGCAAGAAATTATAACAATGAGGTGGAGCCAGTGGCCACTTGACACTTTTGGGGTAGGGAGGGGATGAGCAGTTGAAATACAGGGGCTTCTTTGGGAGTTGGAGGTTGTCCTGAGTACTATTGTGGCAACGGATGTAGGCCATTTTAAATCAGCACACACCACTCAGAACTGAGTGGGAGAGAGTGTGGTCTACTGTGTGAACTGTGGTCTATGGTTGGTGGCAAGGCTCCAGGATGTGTAAGTTCATTGAGGGTGGTGGGCCACACTGTGGGAGATGTTTGTGTGGGATGTGGTGGGAGGTGTGGGAGGTGGGCAACATGGGAATCCCAGTGGGTTCCGTATAATATTTTGGGTAATCTAAGCACCTGTTAAAATATATGTATATATATATATAAATAACATTTTTGTAAGCAAATACACATATATGCATATATATTTATATATCATTTTGCAAATGTTTGTATGTATTGTGAGAATTTTGATTTTTACCCATAATAAAATATATATATATATATATATATATATATATTAAAAAAAAAAAGATACTATGGAAAAAATTGAAATGATAACCCCAATGTGGGAGAAAATATTTACAAATCATATAACTGATAAGGGTCTGTAATCCACAATATGTAAAGAACACTTACAACTCAACAATAAAAAGGCAAATAACTCTGTTAAAAATTGGACCCATTATTTGAATAGACATTTCTCCAAAGAAGATATACAAATATCCAAGTAAATGTAAAGATGTTTAATGTCATTATTAGGGAAATGTAAATCAAAACCACAATGAGATACCAGTTCACATGCAGTAACATGACCATAATAAAAAAGGAAAATAACGAGTGTTGGTGAGGATGTGGAGAAATTGGAACCCTCATACATTGTTATTGGAATGTAAAATGGTGAAACTGCTTCGAAAAATGGTTTTGCAGTTCATCAAAATTTAAGCATAGAGCTTAAATGAAAGCATATGTCTACACAATTACTTGTAAATGAAATTTCATATCAGAACATCATATCCAAGAAGTGGAAACAACCCAAATGTCGATCAACTAATGAAGAAATGTGATATAATAATATGATGGAATATTATTTGCCCATTAAAAGGAATGAAGTATTGATACATGTTACAATATGGATGAACCTTGAAAACACTGTGCAAAGTGAAAGCAGCAGACACAAAAGACCACACATTGTATGATTCTGTCTATATGAAATATCCAGAATGTGCAAATCCAGAGAGACAAGAAAACATTTCAGTGCTTGCCAGGGGTGGTGGGGAGAGATAAAGGAAGATTGACAGCTAATGGTTTTGGGTTTCTTTTTGGGGTGATGAAAATGTTCTGGAATTAGATAGTGGTGATTGTTGTCCAACTCTGTGGTTATACTAAAAACCATTGAATTGTACATTTTGAATGGGTGACTTTTAAGGTATACAATTCTCAATAAAACAAAAACAAAACAAAACAAAACAAATGCTCTCCTAGATGTCCTATATCCTATATCTTAAGAGAGGTGTAGGTTACATAGGTGTATGCATTTGTCAAAACCGGCCAGATGGTAAATATGATCTGTGCATTTTACTATATGTAAATTCTACCTCCACAAAGAATAAAAACAAATACAAATATTGATCTTTAGTTAATTATATGCATATACTGAAGTGTTTAGTGGTGAATTGTTCTTATATCTGCATCTTAATTTGAATCAAAATAAGTTCAATTGGTTAATGGATATAAGGATGAATAAATGGATAGATATGTAATAAAGGCCATAATAGAAATGGTTAATTGTAGAATATAGGCAGTGAGCATATGGGTGTTCAAGTTACCATTCTTTCAACATTTATGTATGCTTGAAAATGTTCATATTAAAATGTTGGGAGGAAATGACTCTTTTTTCTGTAACCTGCTTTATTTAACTCACCATCTTTCTCCATTTCTTATCAGCTGAGCTTATTACATTTATTCACCAAATATCTATTAAGTGCTTGATATTTTCCAGGCACTGGTCTAGATGCAGAGGTTACAGTTATGAACAAAACAGACAAAAATCCCTGCCCCCATGGAGCTTACTTTCTGGTGGAAGAGTCAGACAATGGACAAATAAAAGTATAATACATCAGATTTGGACAACTGCTATGAAGAAAAAGAGAAGGGGAAAATGGTCCATGTTTAATGCCTCCACATCTTGTATCTCTCCCCTTCTCATATGTCTTATAATGAGAGTGCCATTTCCACCGTTGTTTTAAAATTTTTTGTGACATTACATTTCATGTCATTATTTTGTATATTACATATATATTTTTTAGAGAAGTTGTGGTTTTACAGAATAATCACGCATAAAATAAAAGACTCCCAGATACTAACCCACCAATAAAAACTTGCATGATATGGAACATTTATTATAATTATAAATAAATGTAATTTATTATAATTGATAGCACATTTTCATAATTGTACTATTAATTAAAGTCCATACTTTAAGTTAGGGTTCACTGTTTATGTAGTGGAGTTCCATGGATTAAAAAAATATATTCTGTAACTATATGTACAATCTAACATTTCCTCTTTTAATCATATTCAAATATATATTTTAGTGCTGAAATTGTGTTCACAATGTTGGACTACCATCACCCTATTCATTACCGAAACATTTCCATCATTCCAGATAGGAACCCTGTATATTTTAGAACTTAGCTTCCCATTCCCTATACCCACCCTTTCCCCTGGTAATATATATTCTAGATTCTGATTCTATGAGTTTGCTTGTTTCAAATCAGTGAGATCATACAATATTTGTCCTTTTGTGTCAGGTTTATTTCACTCAACACGATGTTTTCAAGGTTCATCCATGTTGTTGCATACATCAGGACTTCAATCTTTTTATGGCTGAATAATATTCCATTGTATGTACATCCCACATTTTATTTATCCACTCATCAGATGATGAACACTTGGGTTACTTCCATCTTTTGGCAATTGGGAATAAGGCTGCTATGAACATCGATGTGCATATATCTGCTCAAATCCCTGCTTTCAATTCTCATGGGTATGTACCGAGTAGTGGAATTGCCAGTTCACAAGGTATACTTAGCTTTCTGAGGAAATGCCAAATTGTCTTTCACAGCAGTTGGATCATTCTACCTTGCCACTAGCAAGGAACGAGTGTTCTTATTTCACTGAATCCTCTCCATAACTTATCTTCCTTTTTTTTTTAAGAGCAGCCATTCTAATGGGTAGGAAAAGGTATGTCATTGTGGTTTAGATTTGCATTTTCCTGATCGCTGCTAATGTTGAACATTTTTTCAAGTGCTTTCTAGCCATTTGTATGTTTTCTTTTTTAAAAAATATATATTTTTTAATTTTTTAAAAGAGACTTAGATTACACAAATGTTACACAAAAAATATAGGGATTCCCATTTGCCAAGCTCCCCACACCTCTCAAACCCTCCCACATAAGCAACATCCTTTGTTAGTGTGGCACATTCATTGCAATTGATAAACTCATCCTGGAGCATTGCCATTGAGCATGGACCATAGTTCACATTGTAGTCTACACTCTCTCCCACACATTTCTGCAGGTTATGGGAAGATATATAATGGCCTATATCTGTCATTGCAATGGCATTCAGGATGATTCCCAAGTCCCAAAAAAAAACCCACATTATACCTGTCTTTCCCTCCCCCTGCTCCCAGAGCCTCCAGTGGCCACTGCCTTCACATCAGTGCTGTAATTTCTTCCATTGTTAGAATCACAACAAGTCTATTGTAGAATACAAGTAGTCCACTCTAGTCATTCCCCAATTCTGAGGATTCTGGGATGGTGATGTCCACTCCACCTCTAATTGAAAGGGGGCTTTGATCCCATACAGCCGATGGATGGGACCCTCTTGTTTTCAGTTGTAGGCTCTCTCATTTCTTTGGTATGGTGGTTGTCAATTCTCACCTCCTTGTTAGTTGTTCTGGGTGAGTCCAATGAACTGGAGAGTAGATGTTGCAACTCCGCTGAGGCTCAGGGCCCAGATGGCACATGGACAGCCCAAGGATTCAAGTCTCTTGGACGTACACCTACCAACTCCAGCACCAACTATAGGTTCAAATAGGAGGGACAGATGAGCCATGTGTAGAGAAGCCATAACTGAGTCCAACTCTATCACTCCCAGGAGAACAAACTCCAAAGTAGGGCCCACTGGCAAGACAACAAACTCCAGAGCTATCTGCCCTGATCATAAGACATGGGTGTCTCTATAGCCCTCAGGAGCCCCACTATTTGAGGTGGTATCCTCTTTTGCAGTCTATGAGATCCTGCTGAGATGTGTATAAGCGTTACCTCTGGGATGACCTCCCGACTCACTTTGAAGTCTCTTAGCCATATAAACTCATTTGTCTTTACCTTTTCCTCCTTTCATTTGAGTTCTTTTTCCAGCTGCATTGCTAGTTGGTGTTTGGTAGTAAGCCCATGGTGCCAGGGAGGCTCATCCCCGGGAGTCATGTCGCACACTGGGAGGAAGGTAATGCATTTATATTGGCTTAGAGAGAGCCCACATTTGAGCAACAAGGAGGCTCCCAGGAGGTAACTCTTAGGCTAAGTTTCAATTTCAAGAGCTAAGGCTCACAAACATAGTGGTTAATATCAAGGGCCCATCAACGGGCCATTCTCCTTCACCAGTCATTGCCCCTGCATTTGGGGGACAGTTGCTGCTATATTAGAGAATGTGGCAGAACTCTCAAGGATGGGATTTCAATATTCTCTTAGTTATTGTGTGAATCTCCACCCACTGTGACAATGCCCCATGAACATTTGAACATATTTATATACCTTATATGTATGTCCAGGTGAACTTCCTCCCATGTATCCCCCATCACTGACACCCCACACCAATGATCCTCCCCTACCCTAGTTGTAACCCTTCTGTGATCCAAAGCTTCTTCAAAAATGAAGCCAATAAAAGAGCCAAGTACAATTAATAGGAAAATGAATTAATAATGGTAGGCTTAAATATAAGAAATAAAATACATAAAAACTAAAAGAAAACTAAAACAAAATAAAATTTTAAAATTGAGATATTAAAAAATAAAATGAAAAATATTAATTTTTTTTTTTATATTTTGCCTTTCATCACTGTAATATCTGTTGTCCTATATGTACAGTGACATTTTCTTCCATTTATTCCCCAGTGTCTTTTTTTCATTTTGTTTTCAAGGAAGTTTTATGTCACAGTAAAGTCACATACAGAATGCAGGGGACTCCCATATACCCAACATCCTCCCCCTTTTCCCCCTTCCCTTATTAATACCTTTTTATATGTGGATGGTACATTTGTTACAACTGATAAACAGTAGCTATCAACCATGGTCAATGGTTTACATTATAGTTTACGTTTTAGACCATACACTTTTATAAATTTTAATGATATTTAACATGGCCTGTGTCCATAATTACAAGATCATGTAGAACACTTCCATTGTCCCTAAATACCACCTCTTCCATCTATGCTATTCTTTCCTTCTCTTTCCCTCGAGGCCCATGGCAACCACTTGGCTTCACTCCTTAGGTGACAGGATTCATAGTTACTTGAAACAACACTGAGTTCTTGACACAATGGTTTGTCTTCCCCTATTAGGAACTGCTCATGCTCTTGAGAGACTCCCGCCCCTCTGAGAACATATTGGTCCTCCCCAATGGGAGTTCAGCTCCTTCCACCTCATTATGTGGGTCTCCACCCACTGATACAACACGACAAATGATCACTTGCACACTCCCTAGAAGCCTGAGCCTGGTGTGCCCCACCCTGATGCCCCCCCATCCAACACCCTAAACCAGTAACCCTTCCTTGTCATATTGTCATAGGAGCATTCCCAATTTTGTACTTTCAACCACATACCCACCAATCCCCCGTGTTCACCTGGTCCCTTGCCCAACCCTCCCCTCAGTTCCATGGACCATCCAACCCACCCTCATTTCTGAGCTCTCAGTTTTTTTCCATCCTGTCACCATCAACCTACTTGTATTTTTCATTTTAAAATGAGTCTCTTGGATAAGGATATACAGTTCTCCAAGCACCATTTGTTGAAGAAGCCATTCTCTCCTAGTTGAATGGGCTTGGTGGCCTTGACGAATATCAGTTGACTGTATATGCGAGAATCTATATCGGAACTCTCAATTTGGTTCCATTGCTCAGTATGTCTCTCCTTGTGCCAACACCATGCAGTTTTGACCACTGTGGCTTTGTAGTATGTTTTAAAGTCAAGTAGTGTGATACCTCCAACTTCATTTTTCTTTTTCAATATGTCTTTGACTATTTGGGGTCTCTTGCCCTTCCAAATAAATTTCATAGTTAGTTTTTCCAATTCAGTAAAAAATGCTGTGGTGATTTTTACTGGGATTGTGTTAAATCTGTAAATCAGTTTTGGTAGTATAGACATCTTAATGATGTTTAGTGTTCCTACACAGGGAATATTCTTCCACTTACTTAGGTCTTTGATTTCCTTTAACAGTGTTGAGTAGGTTTCAGCATATATGCCTTTGCATCTTTAGTTAAATTTATTCCTAGGTATTTTTTTTTAGTTGCTATTGTAAATGGGGTTTTTTCTTGATTTCCCCCTCAGATTGCTCATTATTGGTGTACAGAAATGCTACTGATTTTTGCACATTGATTTTATAAACTGCCACTTTACTGAACTGATTTCTAAGCTCTAGAAGCTTTGTTGTACATTTCTCAGGGATTTCTATGTATAGGATCATGTCATCTGCAAATTAGTGAAATTTTTACTTCTTCCTTTCCAATTTGGATGCCTTTTATATCTTTTTCTTGCCTAAGTGCTTGAGCAAGTACTTCTAACACAATGTTAAATAGAAGCGGTGAAAGTGGGCATCCTTGTCTTGTTCCCAATCATAGAGGGAAAGCTTTCCATCTTTCACCATTGAGTATGATGTTAACTCTGGGTTTTTCATATATACCTTTCATCATGTTGAGGAAGTTTCCTTCTATTCCTATCTTTTGTAGTGTTTTTATCAGGAAAGTTTGCTGTATTTTGTTGAATGCTTTTTCTGCATCTCTAGAGATGATCATGTGGTTTTTTTCTTTCGATCTGTTATGTGGTGTATTCCATTGATTGTTTTTCTTATGTTGAACCATCCTTGCATACCAGGGATGAAACCCACTTGGTCATGGTGCATAATTCATTTGATGTGTTGTTGAATATGGTGAGTATTTTGTTGAGGATTTTAGCTTTTAGTTTCATTAGAGATAGTGGTCTATATTTTTCGTTTCTTGTGGCATCTTTGTTTGGCTTTGGTATTAGGGAGATGTTGGCATTATAGAATGAGTTACACAATGGTTCCTCCACTTCTATTTTTTGGAAGAGTTTAAGCAGGATTAGTGTTACTTCTTTCCAGAATGTTTGGTAGAATTCACCTGAGAAACCATCTGGTCCTGGGCTTTTCTTAGTCTTGTAGACAGCATATCGATGGGCCATGCTGCCAATCTCTGCCTTTTGACTGGAGAGTTTATTCAGTATGCCAATCTCTATGTTTTGACTGGAGAGTTTAATCCATTTAAAGTCATTACTGACAATACAGGACTTTCTTCTGCCAATTTGTTATTCAGCTTTTGTAAGGCTTATAACTTTTTTGTCCTCCAATTCTGTTAAAGCCTTCTTTTATACTTATTTGCTTTCTTGTGTTGTTCCATATTGAGTGTCTTTTCCATTCTATCTGGATATATTTTCATCTGTTTTCCTTGTAATTGCCATGAGGTTAAAATTTAACATCCTGAAAATATGACAATCATATTTGATTTGAAACCAAGTTAACTTCAATAGTATGCATGTGTACTTTCCCTATATCCCTATGATCTCCAATATTTCTTTGTACTTGTTATAACTTTGCACATTTTATGTCCTAAAATCTAGATATATCATTGTTTTGTATACATTTGCATGTTAGCACCTGAAGGAAATAAGATGTATGTACCAAACAATACAATAACACTGGCATTTATAATTACCCAAATGGTTACCTAGGTATTTATTTCTTTATGCTGCATTGAACCTCTGTCTAGTGCCCTTTTGTCTCAGTCTGAATAAATCCCTTTAGTATTGCTTTTAGGGCAGCACTAGTGGTGATCAACTCCCTCAGCTTTGTTTTTCTGAGAATGTCTTCATCTCACCCTCATTTTTGCAAGAGTCTCACCATGAACAAAATTCTTGGCTGGCAGTTGTTTTCCTTCAACACTTTAAGTATTTCATCCCACGGACTTCTTGCCTCCATGGGTTCTGATGAGAAATTGGCACTCAATCCAATTGGGACTACCTTGTATGTAACACGATACTTTTACCTTGAAGCCTTCAGAATGCTCTCCTTGTCCTTTGCATTTGATAGTGTAGTCAATATATGATGTGGTATATTTTACTTCATGTTTATACTGTTTGGTGTTCTCTGTGCTTCTTGGATGTGCATATGCACATCTTTTGCTAAGTTTGGGAAGTTCTCTGTCATTTTTTGACTATTCCTTTGGTCTCTTTTTCTCTTTCTTCTCATTCTGGGACTCCCATAATGCATATATTGTTGTGCTTGATGGTGTCCTATAGCTATCTTAGGATATTTTGGCTTTCAACATATTTTTCTTTTTGCTCCTCAGCCTGACTCATTTAAAGTGTCTTGACTTCAAGTTCAGTGATTCTTTCTTCTGCCAGCTCTAATGAGCTCTTGAAAACTGTCCTTAGCATTTTTCATTTGTTATTTTGGTCTTCAACTCCAGTGCTTCTGTTTGGTTCATTTTTTACAAAATTATCATATTGTTCATTCATTGTTTTCCCATTGTTTGTCACCTTTGTTTACCAGGGGACAAACTTTCCTCTCCTGGATATTTGAAGCCAGCAGGCATTTGTTGCACACTGTCTGCCTCTATAATTTTACACTCCTTTCATTGTCTCCTGATGCTTATGCCTGGAGGGCCAATTCTGGGAGGAGTGTCATCCCAGGGTGACATTCCCAAGAGGGTCTTTCCCAGCCAAACCAGGGACAGGAACCCATGAAGAGGGTACAGACCAGCTCCAATGTGCCCTGGGCAGGGGTTCAGGAAGGGCACCAAAAACTTCTCAGATGGCTCCCCAAAGCTGAGCTTTCCTGGCCTGCCCAGCAAATGCAGCCCTTCACTTAACTGTCCCCTGAAGCCCTGAGGAAATACTCCATCTTTAATTCTCCTCTACTTCCGACACTATCCAGGAAGGATTGAAAGAATGGCTACCCTAACTTTGTCCAGGGCAAGTTGAAACAATGGCTGCCCTCAGAGCTGGGACCCAGCAATCTGGATTCACTAATCAAAAGCTGTTATTAGTGATCAACCACGTTCACTCCTGTTCCTGGGAATGATGATTTTTATTTCACTTTCTTAACAGCTGTTTTGGTGGAAGGACTGAGTTCTGGAGCTCCCTACTCCACCACCTTCCCCAGAAGTCTACTGTTTTAAACGCTCTTAAAACAATTATTTTTCTTTAGTCCTTGCTACTCCTTCTCCATGACCTCAGTGGCATATGACATTGTTATCTACCCCTGTCCTTAAATGTAGGTCTCTCTCTGATTCTCCATCTTGACCTTTCTTGTAGCCATCTTTAACTGTCATTTCATCTATTCTCAAAGTTTCAGTTATCAATTATAGTTTCAGCCCCAATTTCTGTTCCACATTCTAGATTAGTACTTTAACCACCAGAAACTTCTTTACCAAATATCCTACCAGCATCTTAAACTTCTTGTGGCTGAAGACAAATTCATAATTATCCCCTCAGGACCATTATTTTCCTTGGCTCCATGGATGAAGAAATGATACTACCCAGGCTACCAACTTCACTTATGTCTTGATCTCCCTTTCTTCCTCAGAAACAAGACACTGTTAGGCCTTATTTCATAGTAATGACCCACAGAAAGCCCAGACATCCCAATACCACAAGAATCCAGGAATCCCAGAAATGCACTAGTACCCTGTACTTGCTTCTCAGCTTTTCTGGTATTCCTTTCAGGCTAGAGGCCTTACCAAAAGTGGTAGTATAACTATGAATTGTGAAAGGATGTTCTACCAGACAGAGATGGAAAGCACAGGCTCAGCAGCAGCTCACATGGAAGAAATCCTGATGAAAGCCCAGTAAAAATTCATATTGGCACAGTGTTCACAGCTCTTGAAGGGAATGGGTTATTATTGCTTAAGTTGTACAGAGTTTGTTTGGGGTTTTGGAAAAATTTTGGTAATGGATCACAGTGATGTACCATAACGTTCTGGTGTAATTAATACTAATGAATTGTACAGTTAAAATGGTAAAAATGGGATACATTGTGTTATATTTTACCACAGTAGAAATTTTTAAAGAATATTTAGATAGGCAATAAGTGTTGGTGAAAATGTGGAGAAGATGGAACCATCATACATTGATGGTGGGATTGTAAAATAGGGCAGCCACTTTGGAAAACAGTTTAGCAGTTTCATAAAATATTAAACAGAGTTATATAGTCTAGCATTTCTACTCCTAGGTATATACACAAGCATGATAAAAACATATCCATGCAAAACCCTATACATGAGTGTTTTGACAGCATTATATATAACCCCCAAACAGAAACTCTAATTTCTGTCAACTGATGAATGGATAAATGAAATGTGGTATATATATAAAATGGAATATTTTTCCACTATAAAAAGGAATGAAGTGACATTCATAAGCAATATAATCCATCTAAAGTGTACAATTAATGGCACTTGGTATAATCCCAGAGTTGTGCATTCATCACTTCAATCAATATTAGAGAATTCATTACTTCACAAAAAAGAGAGAAAAGGAAAAACAAAAACAAAAAGCCTGATAAAAGCTTCAACATGGATGAACCCTGAAAACATTGTGCTAAGTGAAAGAAACCAAACACAAAGGCCTTGTGTGATTCCATTTATATGCAAATCCGTATAGACAAAAACCATACTAGTGGTTGCCAGGGGCTTAGGAGAGGAGTGAATGGGAATGACTTCTTATTGGGTACAGGGTTTCCTTTTGGATTGATGAAAATGTTCTGAATTTAGATTGTGGTGATAGTTGCACAACTCTGAATATACCAAGAACCACTGAATTATACATATTAAATGGTGAATTTTATGGTATGAGTTATATCTCCAGAAAACAGCAATTTTTTAAATGGGGCTAATGTCTCCCAATTCATAATGCTGTTGGCAAAATTAACTGAGGACATATGAAAGCTTCTTTTACAAAATTAGGCACCAAAATGTTCGGTGGAACTGAAAACAAATTTTGCCTGCTTCCCAATTTTGCCCAGAATTGGAAATAAATTACCAAGGTAAATGAAACAGAGCTTCAGGGGCAAAAGCAAGCTTAAATGCCTGCTCCTTTTGCATCCTAGATTTTGAATGAAGTTATGGCCTGCTCCCTGGAAGAGCTGGAATGAATTGGACTCTGTTCCCCACTTTTGCTTTCTGGACCAACTAACTACTTCTCCCCATCCACCTGAACAGACAGACCTCAACCACACACCCTCCTCCACTAGCAAGTATGTCTACTTCATCTCATAAGAAGATTGTAGGCTAAGATCTCTTATGTTGGACTTTAAAAGTGCTGAGCTGAAGCAACATTTCAAAAGAAAAGGTAATTCATAACATCAGCCACAACTGACCCCATCCTGCCAGTGTTGCCCTTGGGTATTCTGACAACCCATGGATCATGGGGCCAATTAACACTGAGCCCTCCATAAACAGATAAATTTCAAATGTATTCAGGACACCCAAGGCCGCGAGACCATGACTTTTTGAAAATCATAATGACCACTGAGGTGAACTCAGGATCTGTCTTTAGGCTTATTAGATATTTGTGTCTATCCCAGATAGGTTGAGGAAATGGCTGGACTGGAAGATTACATTTACTCTCCCAGGTCAACTTTGCAGTTATATAATGATTCCATAAACTACTTTACTCAAGAACACATCACATTTTATTGTAATTTAAATCATGATTTTGAAATAATAGGGCACAAAAAAAAATAGTGAAACATGAGTATTAAAATATTCCATGTCAGGAAGAATGTATCCCTCACAAAAATGTTACTGTCCTATGTTTATCTTCATCAAGGCCCTACTATGTGCCAATCAGCTAATAGAGAAAGGAGTTCCACAGTTGACACCCTCAAAAGGATCTCCACCTTCGGTCAGGAAGTAAGGTACACTAAAGTGTGTTAAAGGAAAACACATGGAATTATAGAATACCTGAGCTGATTCTTGAAGATCCAGTAAAGAAGGTAGATGGGCAAAAGGATGTTAAATAGCTCTTTAGGCAGGAAAATAAAATTTATGTATTTACAGCTTTGCAAGATATTCTGTCTAGCTGGAACAAATTATTGAGAGGGGAATAGTGAGATGAGCTCATTTACAATGGATAGTTAAGAAAAAGATAGGTATTTACATTTGGCAGACACATGTGCCCACCTTAAATCATTCCTATCCTACTGAGAATGGTGGTAAGACTAGTCAAGGGACAGTGGGGTAGGGGGAAAAGACTTAATGGACTTCCTCAGGAGGGCTCCTTTGTGAGGCTGATCACTAGCAGTGTTGCCTGCTAGGGAGTCTTCAGAGTCTAGAACTGAAGAACCTTCAGCCCTTGAAGATTATTAGTGTTGGCCTCCTGGTCTAGTCTCTAGGGACATAGCTAAAGACAACAGAGGAAATGAATTCCTCCCACCAACTCTCTCCCAAACCCCAAAACATTAAAGATTCTCTTTAACAAAAAATTTATTTACAACACATTCCAGTTCCCATCACTTAAATACAGCAGAGTAGTAAAAAGAAGTCATAATGCAAGAATCATTCAGTCTAAGGCAAAGCTCCACACCTCCCAAAGACATCAAGCCCATCTCCCTTCAGAGACGTGTCCAGAGTCAAACTGAACACACAAAGCAAGAAAGAACAGAGTTAAGTTTTCCAGAGGCTCTAGTGTGCTGCATCCTTCCCTCACAGCTCTTCAAGCTTTCTAGCTGCAGACCTCTACTGCCCTCCATCCCCAGTCAGGTCAATTCTTAATCTTTGAGTCACCAGGGAGCTTCCTCTGTGGTGTGATTAACAGGGGGCTAAGTGTTACATAAAGAAAATGCCCTGTGAAATCTATTGTTCTATATAGAAAATTACTCTCCATGCATAATCAACAATGATAGCTCTTAACCCTCTTCCTCAAAGATGCAAGTGGTTTTGAAGCCTTTGGCCTTCTTACACAGATCCACACCCCAGTTTCTCTATTGGCCTTATTAAGGGCTCCTGTCCTCACCATAGCAAAGGAAGGAATCCCAGCTACTGTTGCCAGGTTCAGAGGCTAAGAGGACAAATCCTGATAGCTTAGAAAATGACTTCCTTCCTTCTGTTGCCCTCAATATATTGTTATGGAAACTGTTACCTAAAGTTTCCTAGTTCTTATGAGAAAAGTTTTAAATTTACTGGACAATCCAAGGAGGCAGTCTTTCTGGTACTAGCTTCTAGGATATTTGAGGCAGGGAAGGGGAGCACAAAATCCCAAGCTGCTTTTTACCCCAAATCTTCTAGAGAGCCTCAGAAAAAGGACACTAGGAAGATTCTACATCTCTCAGGCCTTGAAGGGACAATTCCTAAAGTTCTACCACCATTGACTGGTGACTTTTGACAAATTCACAATAAAAAGACAAAAATAATAGAGAGGGCATCTCCAAAGGAACATCTTATATTAATGGCTCTAACTAGTGTTCAAAAATTACTGACCCATGCTAGGAGATGAGTATCAGAGCTGTTTTTATAAATTGAGGGGCTCACAAATGGGAAAAGATACCTAAGTGACTAAACTTAAGTCAGGGAATAAGATCTATGGATTGGGTAGGGGATCACTTGCAGTTTTAACACTGATATTTATTTTTAATACTTCAATTTCTTGGGAAACCTGAGCTAGTTGTACCTTTGTTACCTGCATGTACAGGACTGAGCAATCATATCCTCATACTCCTTGTACAAGATATTCCCATTTGCCTCAATTAGAAGGATGCTAATGGGAACATACTTATAAGGGACACAGGAGGGCTGAGGGACATTCTGGTCCACCAACTCATTGACAAGCTTCTGGATGATAGCATGATTGGGGGAATTGAGACCATAGTGTAATACCTGGGGGCAGGCTCCCTTACAGTAGTTTGGCGTGTAGAGATGGGGAGCAATGATCCAGTGATCCCAGCCCAGCTGATGGAAGCTGACCTGGAAAGGGTGGAGGGAACACCGGTTCTGTTCAGGCCCATCACGTCCCTGGGAGGGACCACGAATATCAGATGCAATGCTGCCTGCTTGTCGAGCCTTCCGCGAAAGAATAGGAGACTCCATTTCCATAAAGTCTTCCAGGCCTCTGGGGAGAAATCTGTCCTTCTGAAAACTTTTATGGGTGTCGTTAAAATAGAGTAACAAGAAGGCAATATCTAAGTATGAAGTCCCATGTAGGAGCCCAAGAACCTCACTGCTTTTTTGCTGCTGACACACAAAGCGGAGTCGTAGGATCTGGCGCCTCTTGTGATTCCAGAGACTTTGCTGAACATGTTGTGTGATGTCCATCTCTGTCCAAGCTTTGAGCATCAGGGAAGGCTCTGAGGAACTTCCTTTTGAAGGGGGAAAGTGGTTGGCTGGACTTTTCTGTACCCAGGGCTCCACGTGGCAGAAGAGGTGGAAATGAGCTAGATGGAGCTGATGGCGGTAAACCACAGTGGCTCTGACTAGTTGGTACGCTCCCTGGTTTGGTCTCAGAGGAAAGTCCAGGGTCTGAATATACCAGAAACCTGCATAAGTAAGATGGAACAAGATCAGAGGATTAAATTCTTACCTTCTAGCCTGAAACTCTCTCACAAACCTGCTTAGTACGGACAGACAGCTGTGATGAGTTCTAAAATTAATTCAAGATAACAATAGCTATTTATCATTTACTGAGTACTTACTACAGTACTATATTCTTTATGTGCATTAGCTCTTTAATCCTCAAAAGCCTTATGAAATAGAAATTATCCCCATTTTATAGACAAGGAAATTGAGGCTCAGAGAAACTATGTCCAAGGACACACAAGAGGTGTGTGGTAGAATCAGGATTTGAATCCAAGTCTGTTTCCATTAAAAAGAAACTTTCACATTTTTATACTACTCACAGCATTAAGTTCAGGGAAAAAACAAATATAATGACTTTGGGTATATCAATCATATTATTGATCATATTATTAGTTGAACATTAGAAGAGATGAATTAAGAGAATCAGAAAATCTGAGATATGGACAAAGGTCCTTGTGTCACATCAGTATACAGATGTGGCTTTGGGGCAACTATCCAATTTTGGGGATTATGGCCTGCTATCACTTTAGATCCAGGGCTTAAGGTGCCACAAAATAATTGTGTGTATCCACTACCAGTAAGGGCAGCTATTTTTGTCATTTCTGCCTTCCACCAACTTTTTTCTAGTCAAATTTGCTCAGAATTTGACTAGAAGCTGCATGCCTATTAGTAACTAAGAGCTTTAACCCAAATTATAGTGCTGACACCCAGTGGCCAAAGGGTTGGAAGGCTAGATCTGAAGTACTTTGAACTTTGAGTACCCTCCTGGCAAGGGTCAAGAGCAAAGATTACAAAAACCAGGCATCCCAGGAAAAAGCCTTCTCTCATTTTCAAATATTTTATCCCTAAATGTTTTCATGTTACTTTACATACTATTCATCTAACCTTCCTTCTCCACTGAATCCACAAGCCTGGAATTTTTCAGTAGTCCTAGGAAGTTCAATGTAGAAATTCTTTAGTGTCTTGATATTCCAGGATATTTTTTTAATGTTCCAATTCAAACATAATATACCCTCAGATTTGGGGCACTAGACATCCTCCACACAAGACCCAAGACAGGCTTATACCTGCTTTCTCAAGTTATTCTACACTCCCATCTTACAATGACTTTTCCAAGTGGCCCACCCATACACCACCGGCCCTACTCTGCCTGTAAAGGAATCCAACCCAACCCTCTAGAAGGCTATCTGGTGAGGAACTCCCATTTCCTCTCAGACCTTAACATCCCATGTTACTGGAGCAGGGTGGGGTTGCTAAGGATCAGAGCCAGGAAGGGTCTGCTCAGAGATTTCCAGGGAAAAGGCTGACTCATATCCTGTGTGATTAAAGCTGGAATGGCTCTCCAGGCAAGCTCAATTCAGTTGGGCCATCTTCTCATGGAAGGAACAGGCCCTGCTCTTTTGTATCTGGATCCTTTACAGAGTCCCTAGGCACTAGTATGTCCCAGAGTCAGACCATGGCCATCAACTAGTTCTAGGCATCCTTTTTTCTAACCTCATGTCTGTACAAACTTGATCGATATCTTTCTGCTGCGCATAGGAATGAAATCCAGATTCCTTATCATAGCTTACAAGGCCCTGCTTCTCATTAGCCTCATATCCTGCAACTCTCCACAATACATATTAGGCTTCAGCCATACTGGACTTCCTTCTATTCTTCAAGTAAGACAAGTTTGTTTCCACCCTGTGGGCCTTTGCACATGTTGTTCTCTCTGCCTAAAGCAAACTTCCCTCTACCTTTCATGTGACTAGCTTATTTTACAGGCCTCAGCTCAAATGTCACCACTTTAAAATACCTTCCCTGACAGCCCCATGTAAAGAGTAGGTTTTTTTGGCTACTCTTTACTACAACAAACTATTTCATTCCTTGATAGCAATTACCACAATTTGTAATTATTTACCTGTGTGAAATAATTGGTTTCACCCATGAGAACTCATACTCCATGAGAGATCAGGTTTTGCTATCTCTCATCATTTTCACATCTGTATGCCTGGCACCTAGAACAGTGTCTGACACTCAGTAGATGCCAAGTAAATATTTGTTGAATGAATATACACACACACCAAGCTATTCTCTTTCCTAAATTAGAATGCACTTCTCTGCCTCTATACAGTCTCCTTACTCCTTCCCCAAGGTCTAGCTCAAACAATACCTCCTCAATGAAGTCTTCTGACAGTCTCCCTGCTTCTCTTTTCTTGCTTTGAGCAGTGAGCTATTTATTTAGAGTCCTGGGAACCCTGTTGCTTATCCTTTTCAAAGGACTTGCCTGCTGTAACATCATTATGTGATTACCTTTTCATTCTATTATATCAGGAGTTCCTAGAAGGCAGAGAGCAGTTATTTGCCTCTATATATCCAACATCCAACCCAAGCATAGTTCCTGGTGCTCAGTTAAAATATGTGGTGATAGGAGCACAGCATGATGCTTAAGAGGACATGTTCTGGAGCCTGATGGCCTGGATTTAACTTCCAGCTCTACCAATTACTAGCTGTATGGCACTGGGTAAATTACTGAGCCTCAGTTTCTTCACCTATAAAATGGATATGTTAATAGCACCTAACTCATGTGGTTGTGGTAAGGATTAAGTAAGATAATGTGCTTAAAGTATTTTGCACCATGCCTGGCACATAATAAGCTCACAGTACAGGTTAGGGGAATTTTGCTTGTTTCACTTGGGGGGAGGGGAAGTGTAAATCCCCTCTCACCTCCAAGACCAGTGGAAGTCCAAGATTGATCTCACCAGGTTCCCAAGAGTTCCTTGAAGTTGTTGGCTATCTACATGCCCTAGAGAGCCCTATACGTCAGGATCCCAGAGCTGTCTTGGAACAGTGACCAGTGCAGATGTTCAAAGCAGAATCAAGCATGACAAGGACAAAGAAAGAGACTCCAAAATGCATTTAATATCAAAACCTCGAAGTAGCAACGTGGACTAAAGAGAAAAATTACTTTGAGTACAAAGATAGCATTGTACTGCCCTTAAAGGCTTGAAAACTTATGGACAGACATTAGAATCAGATAGATATGAGCTCAAATCTGGTATCTGCCACTCACTGTCCGAGTGACCTTTGCAAGTTACTTAACCTCTCTATGCTTCAGTTTTCCTCTCTTTAAAAATTAGGCTAATTGCCCCATGACAGCTATCGATAGTACCTATCATTAATGATTAACTACAAAGCAGATGCTCAAAGAGCCAGGTAAACAGACTGTCAGATGTTAGCTTGTTTCTGTCCTTTCTGAGGCAAAGTTTCTTCAACAGAGCATCCTTTCCTCTTTGCTATCTGAAGAATAAACAGAGCCCTCCACAAGAATATATATGGGTATTTAAAAATTACAGTCTTCAGACTGTAACAAGCAACAAGACCTTCTTTGAGAGATTGGGGCTGACACATCACTCAGGTGTCCTGGGGCCTGAAGATTCCTCAGGTAGCCCCCAAGGCAATCTGTTCTTTTTGGAGGACCTAAGGGAAGCAGGATTGGAGACAGCTTTTGCAAACAAGGCCTTAGAAGATAACCCACACACAAGGCAATACGACCTAACAATAAACCCACATATTCCCTTTTTTCTCCCCTCAAGGGCAGGATGGGGTCATGATAACTCACCTCCAAAAGGCCTTGCTACACTGGTCAAGGGCCTTACCAGCCTCACCATTGTGGCCCCAATGGTGCGGTTCTCCCTAGGATGTCCATGCAGGTCAGCCGAACGCTGGTACAACTCTAGCATGTACCGCAGGGGATGCCCAAGAAGCCGTGGCTTCCTCTGCTGCTTGCCAGGGGCTTCTTCTAGCAGCTCCCGAATCAGCGGCAAGGTAGGGGCCTCAGCCAGGAGAGCAATAGAGGACTGCCTTACCCTTGCCATTTGGACTCTGTGTTCCACAAAAATCATGAGTCCCCAAACAAGAAGGACTCTGAGGATGCTGAAGAGGACCATATTGAAAACCTTTGTATTCAGCAACAGGCTTCAGGTCAAGCCCAAAGGACGTGACTCTGGCCCCTTCCTCTCACAGAGGTAATTGCATCATTGTTCCACAACCACAAAGGATGGGACAAGACAAAAAAAAAAAGGCAGGCAGGTCCTATGTAGCTTCCTCTAGGAGGATCTCCTGGGCCAGAGAGGGTCTCCCAACTTGACCTCTTTACATCAAAATAAGCAGAAACAGCCAGTGGAACAAGGCAGCATGCCCCTCCTGCTCTCCAGGACTAGGAACAGATAATACTTATTTGGAGGCTGGGGTAACCTAAAAGGAGAGGTCCATTCCAGGACCTGCTCCCTTACCTTATCCACTAGGATGAAAAAAACCAGTCCTTTTCCACTTTGCTCCACAGCTTTAAAGGCAGTCTCTTAATCAGTCCTTAAAGAGGCCTCCTGCTTCCATCCAACTTTCATACCTCCAATGCAGCATTTCCCAAAGTATGGTTGGCTAACCACTTGCAGATAAACTCTCTGGGTGACTGTTAAGAATACAGATTCCTAGATCCAGACCCAAACACTGACTCTCTGGGGATAGGTTCAGAAATCTGAATTTTAATGAGTGCTCCAAAAAGTTGCAATGTATACTAAAATGTGGTAACTACTGTGTGAATGTGGCAGCTGGAGCTTGAAGAAGCTGCCTTAACACTGGTTCTCAATCTTGTCTGTATATTGAATTCACCTGAGGAACTTTAAATATTATGGATGCCTGAGTACCATCCCCAGAGATTCTGATGTAATGGGTCTGGAGTGCTACCTGGGTAGCAGGAGACTTTTAAAAATCTCCCAGGTGATTTTAATGTGCAACCAAGTTTGAGAACCCTGGCTTGGAATTTTCTGGTTTACCATAGAAGGTGCTGAGATCCTGAGTGGGCTTCATCAGAGAAGCCTGAGGTGGTGGAAGATAAATCTGAGGAAGTTGCCTGGGAGTTCACCTTACCTGGCTGATTAATGAGAGGCAGCAGGCTGAGCCAGTTGTTTAAGGTTGCCCCAGGTTAGGATTCTACAGAAAACTGGTAGCTGTATCCCTGGCCCTGCCCATGTAAAAGCAGCTTGTTAGGGCTCTGGAGAGAAGGTCGGGTAAGAGGTCAAGCTGGGGCTCTAGGGGATGATGTAGCACAGTTGATTTGTGGGAGACCTTTATCTTACACCAAGAATATCTAAGGACAGTTGCCATCATTGTAGAGCAGGCATGGACTTTGTAATCAGACAGACCTGTATTTCAATTGCTCATTCTGTGTCTTATTAGCTATAATTTAATCTCTCCGATGTAAATTTCTTCACTTTTTTTAGCCTCAGGATCCTCAACTGTAAAATTGACATACCATGTTTCACTTCATAGGATTGTTGTGAGGATGCAAGGAAAAAGTTTATTAATTGCACAAAACCCAATTAGACATATGTGGCGTATGGTTACACATTCAAAATTACTTGTTCTCTCCCTCAGTTTTTTTTCTCACAGGGATCCTGGGTCCTGGCATATATTGATTTAAAAAGGCGTGGGTTTGGGTAGCATCTAAATCTAGACCCAAATCAGAGCTCAGCAACTTATTAGGTGAGTGACCTTAAGCAAGGTTTCTCCCAGCCTGTTTCCTCTTTTGTACTGCTGGTTCTTTCAGAGAGTTGTTGTGAGGGTTTCAGTAATGATATAAACATATTATCCATAGTCCAAAATCTGAATGGCCAAAACATGAAAATGCATAACAGAAATCAGAAAATATGACATTAAAACCAAATAAGACATGATTCCAAACCCATTAAATTGAAAGTATATTAAAAATCTGACCCGATCAAGTTCAGGTGATGATGTAGAACACACGTAACTCTCTTACACAGCTGGTAGAAATGTGATTTGGTAAATCATTTTGAAGAACAATTTGGCATTTTTTTCTAATGAGGTTGAAGATGTATAATTCAGCAAAGCTATTCCTAGAGCAGTAGCTTTCAAACATTTTTGTCCATGACTCACAGGAATAAATACATTTTGCATTGCAACCCAGTACAAACACAAGCACACACACTCACACACACATATATACCTGAAGTAAATATTTCCTGAAACAATACTTATCCTTACAACATGTAAGGTGAGGCAATATATCATGATGGTTAAGAACACAGCTCTAGAGCCAGAATCCTAAATTTAAGTTACAGCTTCACCACTTAAACCTCGACCTTGGGCAAATTACTCAATTCTGTGCTTCAGTTTCCTCATCTGTAAAATGGAAATAATAGACTCTGTCTCAATTTTCTAATCTGTAAAATGGAATAATCAAAAGTTATACTTCATAGTATTTTTGTGAGCATTAAATGGGTTAATAAATATAAGGCACTTAAAAGAGTGCCTGGCACATAGAAAGTACTAGAGGTAAGTTTGTTATTATTATATCTGATTGAAACTAGTGCCACACTCCTCAGAAAAACTGCGGCTCAGCCTAATGTGCTAGTTCTGGCCTCATGAGCTGTGGGTGTGGCAGCCAAGATTCCAAGAAGTGTCTTCCATACCCATATCGCTCCTCTCTCCTCTCTTACAGCCTTCTCTGCCGCCCCCACATTCTCTTTATTTCTTGACCTCCATCTTTTAACAATTTAAACTTCCTATCCTTCTATCCAACATAACTAAATAAAATAACAAATTGTCAGGACAGCTAGCAAAGAGCCCATTTAAGAGTTTGGGACATGGTTTTCTCTGATGTTTCAGTGGTATTGTATCTGTCAAGAATATTTTCTTGTCATCTTTTGGTGGTAATATTTTGACACAGGATCAAAAGAAGTAGAGACAACTTATTACACTGGAAAGAGCATGACTTGGGTTTGAATTCCTGGTTCTGCCACTTTGGAGTTGCTGCTTAACCTTTCTTCATCTCAGTTTTCTTAACTGTAAAATGGGGATATCCTTTGCCTTCCAGGTCTGTGGTGAGATTCAAATGAAATAATGTATGTAAAGTACTTAGCACATAGAAAGTCCTCAATAAATGGTAAATTCTATCATTAATAGCCTATGATATTAAAGTATATGTAAAGTGAACCTGACTGAAGTAAATACCTGTCCAGCACACTTCTAAAGTTCAGCTGAATATTTATTACACCCCTCTACCCACCAGGATTTCAGGAAATTCATCTGGCTAAGTAGATCAGCTTTCTTATTTCAGAAAAAAGAACTAATAACCAATTCCATTCTTATCACCAGAACTGAAAGGAAGGGAAACAATATTTCTATTCCTAGAAATAACCCCTGGTGCACCCCATGTATGCTACTGCCTCCAAACCTCCAGAAGAGGGCACCAATTGTCTTTATAGCCTTCTCTTTGGGAGATGGGGGAAGTAGGTTATTGGTGATTGGAACAGGACGTTCTAAAGTACATTTAGAAAAAAGCTAGTATGTGCAAAAATGAATTGTATAAATAATTTAGGAGGTGATTATTGACAGAACAAAAGAGGTTCTTGACCTAACAAAATGGGTCACCACAAGTTGTTTTGAGCAGCAAGAACTCTTAATGCACAGTGGGTAATGATATTTCAAGATACAATGTGAAGGGCACGCTGTTAAAATGCATAGAATTTACAAAAGAATAGCTTTTTATGCAATTTGGGGGAACATAGTTTTGTATTAAGTGCATATGTATAATGAAATCCTACTTTTATGATTATAATTTACATTTTATGCAATTATATTCTACAAATATCTAATAGCACCTATATTTTTGAGTTAAGTGTTAAGAGTGAAGCGGTAGAAACAGATTGCCTGGGTTCCAATTTCACCTTCACCACTTAATTTGGGGCAATTGACAATCACTCTGTGCATCAGTTTCCTCATCTAATAACAAAATAATAATAGCACTTCCTTAGAGGGCTTATGTGAGAATTAAACGAGTTGAGGCATGAAGTAAGCATAATGTTTTCTAATATATACTCGACCTTGGGAGTACAGAAATTAATAAAACAAGTTCTCTATCTTCAGCATTCCCAGGCACTGGGATAGGTTGAAAGACACCAAGATAAAACAGTAGTTTCTATCTCAAGAAGATAACCACTCTGATAGGGAAAAAAACAGTATGTTTTCCCCATTTTCCATAACCATGACATTTCCTCTGATTACTCTTCTGAGTTCTTGAAAATGAACCTTATCCCTATATGTGTTTTGTTTAAAAAAAAAAAACCACAACACATTCCCTTTAAAAAGTATCTTTTCTATTTAATTTGTTTTTGTTTAAAAAAGGAGTTTGGTAAGTCATGTGTTCTATATTATATTTCTATTTATCCCCATACTGCCTTCCACTTATCTACACACACACACACACAACACGTGACATCTGTATACACAACTGCATATGCAGCCAGTTGACCATACACAGCTAATAAATATCAACAAAGAATTTTTTAAAAGAAAAAATTTGTAATCCATGCTGTCTAGAAATGTAAGTTATTTACCTTATTAGGGAACCAGTTTATAATGCTATATATGACTTTGCCTGCATTTTATATTTAATAAATGTACATTAAAATTTTTTTAAATGTTCTATTTTCAGAGTTTCATTATAGAGTAATGACTGTTTAGCAACCCTGCACATTGGTACTACATGCTAAATACTGCAATAGGAATTCAGATTTTCATATGAAAATGAAACAGGAGGCTACTGTATCTTTAAAAGACAGATTGAAGATATTTTACTGTATTCATAACATATGTGATAGTGGAAAAATATTTTCAAACTCAAATTTTACAGAGGTTGTAAATAGTTTGATGAAGTATGTTAGGGAAAAGAGCTTCTAGTTTTCATCACAATAAAAAAACTTGTTCAGGAAAAAAAACACACACAAGAAAAACAAAAGCACATTGTGTTTCATATAACATAAGATTATGGGTTGTATTATGAAAATATTGCTTGATTTAGACCTGGGATATATCCTTTTACATATATCTCATTTATACTTCACATCAACACTCTAAATTAGGTATTATTATTCCCATTTACTAGTGAGAAAATTGAAGAACCGGAAAAGTAAATTTTCCAAGCTCTCAAATAATGGGGTCTACTGGAATTTGGACCGGTCAGGCTGACCTCAGAGCCCTTCTCCACGTAACTTGTAGGCTGCTGTGTAAACTGTCAATGAACATTTAGTCCCTTAAGACACAGTTCCTATACAAACTAATTCCACAAAGATTACTGACCATGGTACTAAAATATAAGTTCTGTCAAGTCAAAGATCATGCTTATCTTCTTTTTAAGCCACTTAATATTTTTAAATTTTTCTTTATTAGAGAAGTTATGGGTTTACAAAACAATCATGCATAAAATACAGGATTCCCATATACCATCCCACCACCAATACCTTCATTGGTGTGGAAGATTTGTTAAAATCGAGGAGAGCACATTTTTGTAATTGTACTATTAATTAAAGTCCATGATTTAACTTAGGGTTTACTGTTTGTATAGTGTAGTTCCATGGATTTATTTTCAAATTTTTATTCTATTACCATATACACAATCTGCCATTTCCCCTTTTCACCACATTCAGATGTATATTTCAGTGCTGTTAATTGTGTTCACAATGATGTGCTACCATGATCACCATCCATTACCAAAACATTTCCATCTTTCCAAGTAGGGACTTTGTACATTTTAAGATTTAACTTCCCCCCTATCCCAACCCCATCCCCTGGTAACCTATACTCTAGATCCTGGCTCTATGAGTTTGCATATTCTAATTGAAATCAGCAAGATCATACAATATTTGTCCTTTTGCATCTGGTTTATTTCACTCAACATGATGTCAAGGGAAATACATGTTGTCATGTGTACCAGGACTTCATCCCTTTATACAGCTGAATAATATTCAATTGTATGTATATACCACATTTATTTATCCATTCATTGGTTGATAGACACTTGGGTTGCTTCCATATTTTGGCAATTGAGAATAATGCCGATATAAACTTCGATGTGCAAATAACTGTTTGAGACCCTGCTTTCAATTCTTTGGGTATATACCTAGTACTAGGATATAATTAGATTTCTGAGGAACCATCAAACAATCTTCCACAGTGACTGCGCCATTCTACATTGCCATCAACAATGAATGAATGTTCCTATTTCTCTGCATCCTCTAAAACACATGCAATTTTCCTTTTTATTTATTTACTTTTTTTCATGGTAAATCATATTTATTAAGTACCTACTACATGCATGGTGTTTTTCATACTAACCCATCTATCCACACAAATCCTCTTTGGGTTGTCTATTATTACATTTTATTTTTTCTCTTTTTTCTTTATTTTAAAAGGAATTTTAGATTACATAAATGTTACATCAAAAATATAGGGGAGGGGGCAGATGTGGCTCAAATGGTTGGGCGTCCGTCTCCCATATGGAGGGACCTGGGTTCAATTCCCAGGACCTCCCGGTAAAAGGAAAAAAAGAAAAAAAAAAATATATATATATATGTATGGGATTCCCATATACCCTACTCTCTCCCACTCCCACACTTTCTCCCATTAATGTATTTCATTTGTATGGTAAATTTGTCATAATTCATGAACTCACAATGAAGCATTGCTACTAACCATGGTCTCTAGTTTACATTATGGTGTACACTTTATACCACACAATTTTGTAGGTTTTTTTTTAATATATATTTTTTATTTATTTTTAAAAGATTACATAAAATGCTACATAAAAAAATATAAGATATTTCCATATGTCCTACCTCCCCCACCTCCCATTTTCCCCCATAGTAACAACTTCTTTCATTACTGTGGTACATTCATTGCAATTGATGAACACGTTTTGGAGCATTGCCACTAGGATGGATTATACTTTACATTGTATTCTCTCTCTCTCTCTCTCTCTATATATATATATATATATATATTTTAAGATGCTTAGATTACATAAATGTTACACAAAAATTACAGGGATTTCCATGTTCCCCACCTCCCACACCTCCCATAACATCCCACATAAACATCCTTCATTAGTGTGGCACATCACCTGCAATGGATATACACATCCTGAGGCTTTGCCACTAAGCATGGACCATAGTTCACATTGTAGACCCCACACTCTCCCGCACAGTTCTGCATGTTCTGCATGTTATATGATGATGTAAAATGCCCTATATCTGTCATTGTAATGTTACTCAGGATAATTCCCAAGTCCTGAAAAAGCACCTGTATTACAACTGCTTTTCCCTTAATTTTGTAGGTTTTAACAAAATGTGTAACAACTTGTATCCGTAATTGCAATATCATGCAGAACAATTCCAATATCCCCAAAATGCCCCATTTTACAACTATTCTTCACTCTCCCCCCGTCAGAACCTCTGGAGACCACAGTCTTTATGTCAATGTTAATAGCAGCCATTCTAATGGGTGTGAAATATATCTCATTGTGGTTTTTATTTGTATTTCCCTGATGGCTAATTATATTTAGCATCTATTCATGTGTTTTCTGGTCATTTGTATATCTTCTTCCAAGAGATGTCTGTTCAAGTCTTTTGATCATTTTTTAACAAATCAATTTTATTGATACATATTAATACAGCATAAATACAGCATAAATCCATCCAAAGTGTACAATCAATGGTATTTGGTATAATCACATAGTGGTGCATTTATCACTTCAATCATTTTTAGAACATTTTCATTATTCCAATAATAATAATAATAAACAAAAAGCAAAACTCATCACCTCTCAATCTCTGTAGGCTTCCCTTGCCGTACATAGCTGCTATTCTATTTCCTTCTCTCTAGTATATTTTTATTGTTTAAAAACAGTCTTATATATGCAATAGCACCTATATTCGTATTTTACATGAGGTGTCACTATGTTATACAGTCGCATGTTTCATTTTTTGGCTTTCCTTCTGGTAATATACATGACCATAGACTTACCCTTTCAACCACTGTCATACTCATATAATAGCTCTGCTAGTTACACACACCATGATGTGTTTTCATCATTTCTATTCATTTCCAAAGATTTACAAACAACCTTTTTACCAATTCTGCACAGATTAAACCTTAGCTTTCCATTCTCTACCCTCATTCTATTTTCTGGTGACCTATATTCTAATTATTAACTCCATGAGTTTACATTACATATTTAATTCATAATTGCACAATCATACAGTATTTGTCCTTTTGTGTCTGTCTTGCTTCACTCAACATAAAGTACTCCAGGTTCACCCATGTTGTCATATGCTTATCGATTTAATTTATTCTTAGTGCTGCATAATATTCCATCCTGTGTATACACCACAATTTGTTTATCCATTCATCAGTTGATGGACACCTGGGTTGTTTCCAACTTTTGGCAATCGTGAAAACACTGCTATGAATATTGGTGTGCAGATGTCTATTCCTGTCACTGCTCTCAGTTCTTCTGGGTATATACCTAGTAATGGTATTGCCGGATCACATGGCAAGTCTATTTCAACTTTCTTAGGAACTGCCAAACAGTCCTCCACAGTGGCTGTACCATTCTACATAAGCATTCCTATCTCTCTATATCCTCTTCACATTTAGAGTTTTCTGACTTTTTAATACTGGCCAGTCTAATAAGTGTGAAATAATATCTCATTGTTTTGATTTGCATTTCCATAATCGCTAGTGATGTTGAACATCTTTTCGTGTGTTTCTTTGCCATTTGTATTTCTTCTTTGAACAATTGTCTTTTCAAGTCTTTTGCCCATTTTTTATTGGGTAGTTTGTCTTTTTATTGTTGAGTTGTATGATCTCTTTATATATCATGGATATTAAACCCTTATCAAACATGTGATTGCCAAATACTTTCTCCCATTGAGTTGCTGCCTTTTCCCCCTTTTGACAAAGTCCTTTGAGGTACAAAAGAGTTTAATTTTATGGAGGTCCCATATTTATCTATTTTTTATTTTGTTGCTCATGCTTTGGGTATAAGGTTTAAGAAACAACCAGCTACCACAAGATCCTGAAGATGTTTACCTACATATTCTTGTAGGAGTTTTATGAAAGTTGCTTTCATATTTAAGTCCTTGATCCATTTAGTTAATTTTTGGTTTCAGTGTTTCAACTTTAAGTATAATGCGAGCTGTAGGTTTTTCATATATGCACTTTACAATATTGAGAAAGCTTTCTTCTATTCCTATCTTTTGGAGTGTTTTTATCAAGAAAGGGGGCTGTATTTTGTCAAATGCCTTTTCTGCATCAATCGAAAAGATCATGTAATTTTGCTTCTTCAATTTAGCAATGTGTTTTTTTTCCTTTTTTTAAAATGGATGTTAGCATTGTTATAACTGTTATACAGATAGTAAAATATAGCAACTAAACATTGTCAATGGTTTACAGTATAGTTTACAATTTAGACGGTACAGTTTAATAATTTTTTATGATATTTACCATGTCCTGTGTCCATTACTGTAAGGTAATGAAAAACCTTTCCCATGACCAGTAAATACCCCTTTTAATCTTAACTGTTCCTTCCTCCCCATCCCCCTGGGGCATATGACACTACCCTGTCTTGACTCATGGCATGACAAGATTCATAGTTATATGCCCTGGGTATTCCAACCTGCCCTTCCTAATCTACCCACCTGTCAACCCTGCACCACCAAACCCAGTAATATCACTACCCATCTGTCCTATCCTTCAATATGGAACTACACTCTATCCCTTTATCATAGATTGTCCATATGGGTGATGGCTCAAAGCCTGCTCTTCTCTTTCTCTCCCTTGTTAACCTATCTTTCAGACAATGGTTCTCAGAGACTGCTCACTTTCCTAAGTTCAAATCAATGAGGTCATATATTGTTCATCCTTCAATGCCTGGCTTGCTTCACTCAATATAAGATCTTCAAGATTCATCCACATTATTCCGTGTGTTAGCACTTTATTCCTTCTTACAGCTGAGTAATATTCCATTGTATGTATGTACCACATTTTGCTTATCCATTCATCTGTTGATAGGCACCGGGGCTGATTCCAACTTTTGGCAATGGTGAACAATGCTGCTATGAAGTAACAATAGATCTTCCGTATGATCCAGTAATTCCACTGCTGGGTATATACCCAGAAGAACTGAAAGCAAAGACACGAACAGATATATGCACACCAATATTCATAGCGATGTGGTTTTATACATTAATTGATTTTCTGGTGTTGAACTACTCTTGCATACCTGGGATAAAACTCACTTAATCATGGTGTATAATTCTTTTAATGTGCTTTTGGATTTGGTTTGCAAGTGTTTTTTTGAGGATTTTTGCATGTACATTCTAGAGATATTGATCAGTAATTTTCTTTTTTCATAGTATCTTTACCAGGTTTTGGTATTAGGTTGATGTTATCTTCATAGAATTAATTTGGTACCATTCTTTCCTGTTCAATATTTTGGAAGAGCTTGAGCAAGATTGGAATTCGATGGTCTTTGAATTATTGGTAGAATTGACCTGTGAACATCTTCGGGGCGTTTTTGATGACTGTTACAATCTCTTCACATGTGACTGGTTTGATGAGGTCTTCAATTTCTTCTAGGGTCAGTTGTAGGTCATCAGTGTGTTTCTCAGAATTTGTCCATCCCACCTACATTGTCTAGTTTTTTGACATACTCTCTAGTATCCTCTTAAGAGCTCTCTTATTTTTGTAGGGTTAGTGGTTATGTCCCCTGTCTCATTTCTGATTTTAGTTATTTGCATCTTCTCTCTTTTTTTCTTTGTCAGCCTAGTTAACTGTCGATTTTTGTTGATCTTTGCAAAGAACCAACTTTTGGTTTTGTTCATTGTCTCTTGTTTTTTTATTTTTTATTTCACTTATTTCTGCTCTGATCTTTACTTTCTTTCCTTCAGCTTGGTGTGAGATTAGTTTGCTTTTCTTTTTCTACTTCCTCCAGGTGTGCAGTTACATCTTCAATTTTAGCCCTTTCTTCTTTTCTAATGTAAGCATTGAGGGCTGTAAATTTCCCTCTCAGCACTGCCTTTGTGGTGTCCTGTAATTTTTGATATGTTGTGTTCTCATTTTCATTTTTCTCAAGATACTTGATGAATTCTCTTGCAATTTCTTCTTTGACTCACTGATTATTTAAGTGTGTTTTTAATTATCCATATATTTATGAATTTTCCCATTTTCCTTTGATTTCCAGCTTCATTCCATTATATATCAGAGAAAGTGTTTTGAATAAGTTCTATATTTTAACATTTATTGAGTCTTGTTTTATGACCCAATTTATCCTCTATCCTGGGGAATTATCCATAAGCACTTGAAAGGAATGTATATCCTGCTGTTTGGGGTGCAATGCTCTATAGATGTCTGTTAGGTCTAGTTCATTTGTCATATTATTCAATTTCTCTGTTTCTTTATGTATCCTCTGTCCACATGTTCTATCTAATATGGAGAGTGGTGTATTGATGTGTCCAAATATTATTGTAGAGACATCTATTTCTCCCTTCAGTTTTGCCAATATGTGCCTCATGTACCTTGGGGCATTCAGATTAGGTGCATAAATATTTAGTATAGTTATTTCTTCTTGGTGAATTGACCCTTTTATTTATATATAATGACCTTCTTCATCCCTTATAACAGGTTTGCACTTAAAATCTATTTTGTCCAATATGAGTATCACTACTCCAGCTTTTTTTTATTACTATTTGCATGGAATATCTTTTTCCAACCTTTCACTTTTAACCTGGTTGTATCCTTACATTTGAGGTGAGTCTCTTCTAGATAGCATATAAATGGCTCACATTTTTTATTCATTCTCTCAGTCTATGTCTTTAGATTGGGGAGTTCAAACCATTAACATTCAATGATAATATTGTAAAGGCATTACTTACTTAATCCATTTTGTCCTTTGGCTTTCTGTTATGATATCTTACTATTGTCCATCTTTTTACCCTTTAATTTATCCTTCTTAGTAATCTTCATTTCTACACTCTTCTCCAACTCTCTGTTTCTTGTTTCTTCCTTTCAGGCAGCAGCACTCCTTTTAGTATCTCTTGTAATTCTAGTCTTTTGGTAACATATTCTGTCATTTTTTGTTTGTCTGTGAAAACTGAAGTCACCGTCATTTTTAAAGGACAGTTTTGTTGGATATAGAATTCTTGGCTGGCAAGTTTTCTCTTTCAGTACATTAATTTCATCATACTAATTTCTTCTCACCACCCTGGATTCTGATGTGAAGTCAGCACTTACTTTTATCAAGTTTTCCTTGTATGTGATGCTTTGCTTTTCTCTTGCTGCTTTCAGAATCCTCTCTTTATCTCTGATATTTGTCATTCTAAATAGTAGATGTCTTAGTGTAGATCTACATGGATTTATTCTGTATGGTGTGCATTATCCTTCTTGGATATTGATATTTATGACTTTCATAAGGGTTGGGAAGTTTCCAGTCATTATTTCCTCAAATATTCTTTCTTCCCTTTTTCCATTCTCTTCTCCTTCTGGGACACAGATAATGGGTATGTTTATGCATTTTGCATTGTCATTCAATTCCTTGAGACCCTGTTCCATTTTTTCCATTCTCTTCTTTTTCTGTTCTTCTGTCTTTCCCAGTTTAGATGTTCTGTCTTCTAAATCACTAATTCTGTCTTTGAGCAATTTAAATCTGCTCTCATGTACCTCTAATGTAGTTTTAATTTCATCCATCATGTCTTTCATCCCATAAGCCTTGTTACTTTTTTTGCAGACTTTCAAATTGTTCTTTATGCTCACCCAGTGTCTTATTAATATTCTTTATCTCTTTAGTCATATTTTCTTTCATTATTTTTAAATTGATTTAGGAGAGTTGTAGGATTAGTATTGATTAATTGTCTTAAATCCTGTATCTCTTTAGGATATTTGATTTGTTCCGTTTGCTGGCCCATCTCTTCCTGTTTCCTAGTATAGCTTGTCATTTTTTGCTGTTACCTAGGCATCTGAATATGTTGGTGAATTTACTCTGATGTCCAATTTCTCTCTCTTGCCTATTATTTTCCTTCACAACTCTTCTTTGACATTTGGTTTGTTTAAAATTGCCCAGCTTGAATTATCAAAATCGGGCCAGGACTCACTAATGGGGCACAGATTTTCTCCCAGGAGTTCATGTTAAGAGAGACCTGTATTTTACTGTAACATTTATGTAATCTTAAGTATTTATTTTAAAATTTTTAAGTATTAAAAATTTTTAAAAAGAGAGAGACCTCTAAAAGCAGTTTTTCTCTGTGCAATTTCCAGACTGGCCAGCAGATGGAGCTCATTGGCACTCCTTTCCATGGAGGTCTTTCAATCTCCACTTTCCTGTGTTTTGTTCTGCCCAGAGCCAAGAGTCAACGGGTGCTCTGCTGGCCAAATTCACTGAAGAGAAGCCCCTGAATCCCCTTCCCTTTTCTCTTGCAAAAGCTCACAGGGAGGAAGACATCTATCTACACTCTCAGACAGCTGCAGTGGGACAGGGATTTTTCCCCAGCTTAATATATTGGGGTTGTGGTGGGAAGCCCTTCTTGGGTGGCAGGGGTTTCATAACTCACATTTTTTAAAAATAATTTATTTATTTTTTATTGTGGGTAAAAATCAAAATTTTCACAATACATACCAATATTTGTAAATGTATATGTGCGTTTACTTACAAAAATGTTATATATATATATATATATATATATATTTTTTTTTTTTAAGAGGTGCTTACATTACCTAAAATATTACACGGAACCCACTGGGATTCCCATGTTGCCCACCTCCCACACCTCCCACCACATCCCACACATACATCTCCCACAAGTGTGGCCCATCACCCTCAATAGACTTACACATCCTGGGGCCTTGCCATCAACCATAGACCACAATTCACATCGTAGACCACACTCTCTCCCACACAGTTCTGAATGGTGTGTGCTGATTTAAAATGGCCTACATCCGTTGCCACAACGGCACTCAGGACAACCTCCAAATCCCGAAAAAGTCCTTGTATTTCAACTGCACATCCCCTCCCTGCCCCAAAAGTGTCCAGTGGCCACTGGCTCCACCTCACTGTTACAAATTCTTCCATTGCTAGAATCACCATATGTGTACAACAGAATACCATCAAGTCCACTCTAGTCCATAGTTTTTCCCCCAGTCCTGAGGGGACTGGGATGGTGATGTCCACTCCACCTCCAAGTGAGAGAGGGATTATATCCCATGGATATGGTGGGTGGGATGATCCTGCCTGCAGATGCAGGCCCTCTCCATTCCCTGGGATGGCATTGTCCATCGTTGTCTCCTCGCCAGGTGACTTGGTTGAGTCCATTGAGCTGTAGGGTAGGAGTTGCAGCTCCACAGAGATTCCGCGCACACCTGGCACATAGGTAGGCCAGAGGCTCCAGTCTCTGGAAGTATACCTAAAAACTCCAGCATCACATATAGGTTTGAATAGAAGGGACTGATGAACCATGTGCAGGGAGGACTTATTTGAGTCCAATTCTGTCACTCTCAAGAGCACAGATTCCAAAATAGAGCCCACTGATAAGGCGTCAGTTTCTGGGGCTATCTCCCCTTATATAGGACCTGGGTGTCTCCAGAGCTCTCAGGAGCCCCTCTGTGTGGGGTGATATGCACTTTGATGTTCTATGAGCTCCTACTGAGGTGTGCGTAAGCATTACCTCTGGAATGACCTCCCGACTCTCTTTGAAGTCTCTTAGCCACTTGAACTCATTTGTCTTTACCTTTTCCCCCTTTAATTCAAGGTCTTTTTTCCAGTTGTGTTGCCAGTTGGTACTTGGTATTAATCCCTCGTTGCCAGGGAGGCTCATCCCCAGGAGTCATGTCCCATGTTCGGGGGAAGGTAATGCATTCATATGCTGAGTTTGGCTTAGAGAGAGGCCACATTTGAGCAGCAAGGAGGCTCTCAGGTGGCAACCCTTAGGCACCCCATAACAGAAAGCTAAGTTTCAGTTACAAGAGCAAAGATTCATAAGGGTAGTCATCAATAAAAAGAACTCATCAGTGGGTCATCCTCTTTTGACAGACACTGTCCCTGCACTCAGAGGACTGTTGCTGCTCCCTTGGAGAATGTGACAGAGCTCTCCAGGTTAGGAATTCAGATACCCTCATTTACTGTGTGATTGTCCACCCACCGTGACCATGCCCCATCTTCTGATTTTTTAACAATTTTGTATATCTTTCATGTATATTTGGATAAACTAACTCCCATGAATCCCCCCTCCCAGACACCCCCCACCAATAATCCCCTGCAGTACCCACTGTAACCCTTCTGTGATCCAAATCTTCCATGAACATGTCATCCATAAAATAATCAAATACACTTAGTAGAAAAAGAAGCAACAATGATAAGCTTACATGCAAGAGACAAACATAAGGAAACTCAGGGGAAAAAAACAATCAAACAAAAAACAAAACAAAACAAAATATAATTAGCGGATTGGGACATTCAAAAAAATGGGGAAAAAAGCAAAAGAAATGCCTTTATATATATATTCTTTTTTTCCTTTTATCACTGTGTTATCAGATGTCACCTTCCCCCTCTCAATCCCCATTGTCTCCCAAATTTTCATTTAATTTTCAAAGACGTTTTAGGTCACAGCAAAGTCACACACGGAATACCAGAGACTCCCAGATACCAAACCACCCCCCCTTTCCCCACCCCATATTAACCCCGCCTCCTTTTTTTTTGGATGTTAGCATTGTTATAACTGTTATACAGATAGCAAAATATAGCAACAAAACATTGTCAATGATTTACAGTATAGTTTACAATTTAGATGATACAGTTTAATAATTTTTGATGATATTTACCATGTCCTGTGACTATTACTGTAAGGTAATGAAAAACTTTTCCCATGACCACTAAATACCCCTTTTAATCTTAACTGTTCCTTCCTCCCCACCCCGCTGGGGCATATGACACTACCCTGTCTTGACTCATGGAATGTCAAGATTCATAGTTACATGCCCTGGGTATTTGAACCTGCCCTTCCTAATCTACCCACCTGTCAACGCTGCACCACCAAACCCAGTAATATCACTACCCATCTGTCCTATCCTTCAATATGCAACTATACTCTATCCTTTCACCATAGATTATGTCTATATGGGTGATGGCTCAAAGCCTGTTCTTCTCTTTCTCTCCTTTGTTAACCTATCTTTCAGACAATGGTTCTCAGAGACTGCTCACTTTCCTCAGTTCAAATCAGTGAGGTCATATACTGTTCATCCTTCAGTGCTTGGCTTGCTTCACTCAACATAAGGTCTTCAAGATTCATCCACGTTATTCCATGTGTTAGCACTTTGTTCCTTCTTACCGCTGAGTAATATTCCATTGTATGTATGTGCCACATTTTGCTTATCCATTCGTCTGTTGATGGGCACCGGGGCTGATTCCAACTTTTGGCAATGGTGAACAATGCCGCTATGAACATTGGTGTGCATATATCTGTTTGTGTCTTTGCTTTCAGTTCTTCTGGGTATATACCCAGCAGTGGAATTGCTGGATCATACGGAAGATCTATTGTTAGTTTTCTGAGGAGCCGCTAAACTGTCCTCCACAGTGGCTGGACCATACCACAGTCCCACCAGCAGTGGATGAGGGTTCCTATTCCTCCACATTCTCTCCAACATTTAGTGTCTCCTGTTTTTTTAATAGCTGCCATTCTGATGGGTGTAAGATGGTATCTCATTGTAGTTTTGATTTGCATTTCCCTGATAGCAAGCCATGTTGAGCATTTTTTCATGTGCTTTTTAGCCATTTGTATTTCTTCCTTGGAGAAGTGTCTTTTCAGGTCACTTGCCCATTTTTAAATGGGTTGTTTGTCCTTTTATTTTCAAGGTGTAAGATTTCTTTATATATGCAGGATATTAGGCTCCAATCAGATAAATGTTTGACAAATATTTTCTCCCATTGGGTGGGCTGCCTTTTTATTTTCTTAATAACATCCTTTGAGGTGCAGAAGTTTTTAATTTTGATGAGATCCCATTTATCTATTTTTTCTCTTGCTGCTCGTGCTTTGGCTGTGAAGTTCCTGAAACCATTTCCTATTACAAGGTCCTGTAGATGCTTCCCTACATTATCTTCCAAGGTCTTTATGGTTTTGGCTCTTATATTTAGATCTTTGATCCATCTTGAGTTGATTTTTGTATAAGGTGTGAGATGGTATTCTTCTCTCATTCTTTTGGATATGGATATCCAGTTCTCCAAGCACCACTTGTTAAAGAGGCCATTCTCTCCAAACTGAGTGGGCTTCGTGGCCTTGTCAAATATCAGATAACTGTATATGTGAGGATCTATATCAGAACTCTCAATCCGGTTCCATTGGTCAGTAGGTCTATCCTTGTGCCAATACCACGCAGTTTTGATCACTGTAGCTTTGTAGTATGTTTTAAAGTCAGGTAGTGTGATACCTCCAACTTCATTTTTCTTTTTCAGTATGTCTTTGGCAATTCGGGCCCTCTTGCCTCTCCAAATATATTTTGTGGTTAGTTTTTCCAGTTCCTTAAAAAATACAGTGTTGACTTTTATTGGGATTGCATTAAATCTGTAGATTAGTTTGGGTAGGATAGACATCTTGATGATGTTTATTTAGTCTTCCTATCCATGAACAGGGAATATTTTTCCATTTATTTAAATCTTCTTTGATTTCCTTTAACAGTGTTGTGTAGATTTCTGTATATAAGTCCTTTACATCTTTAGTTAAATTTATTCCTAGGTATTTGATTCTTTTAGTTACTATTGTAAATGGTATTTTTTTCCTGATTTCATCCTCAGTTTGCTTGTTATTGGTGTATAGAAATGCTACTGATTTTTTATCATTGATCTTATAGCCTGCAACGTTACTGAACTCCTTTATAAGTTCTAGAAGCTTTGTTGTAGATTTCTCAGGGCTTTCTATGTATAGGATCATGTCATCTGCAAATAAGGAAATTTTTACTTCTTCTTTTCCAATCTGGATGCCTTTTATGTCCTTTTCTTGTCTCAGTGCTCACGCAAGTACATCTAAGACAATGTTAAATAGGAGTGGTGATAGTGGGCATCCTTGTCTAGTTCCCGATCTCAGAGGGAAGGCTTTTAGGATTTCACCATTGAAAATGATGTTAGCTTTGGGTTTTTCATATATACCCTTTATCATATTCAGAAAGTTTCCATCTATTCCTATCTTTTGTAGTGTTTTTATGAGGAAAGACTGTTGTATTTTGTCGAATGCTTTTTCTGCATCTATAGAGATGATCATGTGATTTTTTTCTTCCAATCTGTTTATGTGGTGTATTACATTGATTGATTTTCTTATATTGAACCATCCTTGCATACCTGGGATGAAACCCACTTGGTCATGGTGTATAATCCTTTTGATATGTTGTTGAATGTGATTAGCAAGTATTTTGTTGAGGATTTTAGCATCTAGGTTCATTAGAGAAATTCATCTTTAATTTTCCTTTCTTGTGGTACCTTTATTTGGTTTTGGTATTAGGGTAATGTTGGCATCATAGAATGAGTTAGGCAATATTCCTTCTACTTCTATTTTTTAGAACAGCTTAAGTAGAATTGGTGTTAGCTCTTTCTGGAATGTTTGGTAGAATTCAGCTGTGAAGCCATCTGGTCCTGGACTCTTCTTTTTTTTATTTATTTATTTTTTATTATATATATATACATATATTTTAAGAGGTGCTTAGATTACCCAAAATATTACACGGAACCCACTGGGATTCCCATGCTGCCCACCTCCCACACCTCCCACCACATCCCACACAAACATCTCCCACAGTGTGGCCCACCACCCTCAATGAACTGACACATCCTGGAGCCTTGCCACCAACCATAGACCACAGTTCATACTGTAGACCACACTCTCTCCCACTCAGTTCTGAGTGGTGTGTGCTGATTTACTTAGTTGGGAGGTTTTTGATCACTGAGTCTATCCCTTTACTTGTAATTGGACTGTTGAGTTCATCTATTTCTTCTTTCATCAATGAAGGCTGTTTGTGGGTTTCTAGAAACTTGTCCATTTCCTCTAAATTATCATTCTTGTTGGCATATAATTTTTCAAAGTATCCTCTTATGATACTCTTTATTTCTGTGGGGTCAGTAGTGATATCCCCTAGCTCATTCCTTATTTTATGTATTTGCATCTGTTCTCTCTTTTTCTCTGTTAGTCTGTCAAAGGGTTTGTCAATTTTATTGATATTCTCGAAGAACCAGCTTTTGGTTTTGCTTATTGTTTCCAGTGCTTTCTTATTCTCTATTTCATTTAGTTGTGTTCTAATCTTTGTTATTTCCTTCTTTCTACTTCCTTTAGGTTTAGTTTGTTGTTGTTTTTCCAATTCCTCCAAGTGTGCAGTTAGGTCTTCAATTTTAGCTCTTTCTTCTTTTTTAATATATGAATTTATGGCTATGAACTTCCCTCTCAGGACTGCTTTCGCTGCATCCCATAGGTTTTGATATGTTGTGTTGTTGTTTTCATTAGTTTCAAGGTAGTTACTGATTTCTTTTGAGATTTCCTCTTTGACCCACTGTTTGTCTAAGAGTATGTTGTTTAACTTCCATATCCTTGTGCCTAACCTGTTTCTCTGGCCCTTAGTGATTTCCAATTTCATTCCGTTGTGGTCAGAGAAATTACTTTGTATAATCTCAATCTTTCTGAATTCATTGAGAGTTGTTCTGTGGCCTAGGATGTGGTCTATTTTGGAGTATGTGCCATGTGCACTTGAGAAGAATGTAAATCCCACTGTATTTGGGTGTAGTATTCTGTATATGTGTATTAAATCCAGGTCTTCTAATGTATTGTTGAGTGCCTTCGTTTCTTTATTGATTTTCTGTCTAGATGTTCTGTCTAATGATGATAGTGGTGTGTTGAAGTCCCCTGCTATAATTGTAGATGCATTTATTTCTCCTCTTAGTTTTTCCAGAATTTGCCACACGTATTTTGAGGCACCCCGATTAGGTGTGTAAATGTTGATGATTGTTCTCTCTTCTTGAGAGATTACTCCTTTTACTAATATGTAGTGTCCATCTTTGTCTCTTACAATAGATTTGCATTTAAAGTCTATTTTGTCTGATATTAGAATAGCTACTCCTGCCCTTTTTTGGCTATTGTTAGCTTGTAAAATGGTTTTCCAGCCATTCACTTTCAGCCTACTTGAATCCCTAGGTCGAAGGTTGGTTTCTTGTAGACAGCATATAGATGGATCATATTTTCTTATCCACTCTGCCAGTCTGTGTCTTTTGATTGGTGAATTTGTTCCATTAACATTCAGTGTTATTACTCGTAACGAATTTCTTACTTCAGCCATTTTTTCTTTGGGTTAATGTATGTCATATGTTGTTTTGTTTCTCTTTTTGTCTTTTCAGTTGTTTTTAAACTCTCCTCCAATTCTCTCTCCCTTGTTTTTTCCTTTCAATTTGTAGAGATTCCTTTAGTATTTCTTGAAGTGCTGGTTTCTTCTTGACATACTCTCTTAATTTCTGTTTATCTGTGAATATTTTGAACTCTCCATCATTTTTGAATGCCAGTTTTGCTGGATAGAGAATTCATGACTGGAAGTTTTTTTCTTTTAGTATTTTGACTATGTCATACCACTGTTTTCTTGCCTCCATGGTTTCAGCTGAGAAATCAGCACTTAATCTTATTGTGCTTCACTTATATGTGATGGTTCTCTTTTCTCTTGCTGCCTTGAGTATTTTCTCTTTGTCTTGAGCATTGGACATTTTGACAAGTAAATGTCTTGGAGTTGGCCTGTTGGGATTTATACTATTTGGGCTGTGCTGTGCTTCCTGGATCTGCACATCCATCTCTCTCAATAGGGTTGGGAAGTTTTCAGCCATTATTTCCTTCAACACTCTTTCTGTTCCCTTTCCCTTCTCTTCTCCTTCTGGGATGCTCATAATGCATATGTTTGCGTTATTGGTTAATTCCCTGAGTCCATGCTGGATTTTTTCTATCTTTTTGTCTATCTGTTCTACTCTATCTTTGATTTCAGCTGTTTTGTCTTCCGTATCACTAATTCTTTCCTCTGCCTCTTCAAATCTGCTGTTATGTGAATCCAGCATCTTTTTCATTTCTTGGATTGTGCCATTGTTCACCATCATATCCATTACCTTTTTAGGCATGTTTGCAATTTCTTCAGTATGTTCTTCCAGTGCCTTCTTTATATCCTTAATCTCTTCCTTCACTTCTTTAAGTTGGTCCATGATATTTGTTTGGATAGCTTTGATTAGTTGTTTGATGTTCTGTATCGCTTCCTGGTTTTTATTTTGTTCATTGGACTGGTCCATGTTTTCCTGTTTCTCAGAGTCATTTGTATTTTTTTTTTTAATTTTTAATTTGTTTTTATTGTGGGTAAAAATCAAAATTCTCACAATACATACAAACGTTTGCAAAATGATATATAAATATATATGCATATATATGTATTTGCTTACAAAAATGTTATTTATATATATATATTTTTTTTTTGTTGTTTTTGCCCTCTGGTCATCATATTATCTTGATGGATTTGTTCAGTTGATTCGCTTTTCTCTATGCTCTAGATTTTTATTTAGCTGGTGGTTCTGCGTATGAGTTAAGTTTTCTCTTTGGCACTTTTTCTTCTTATTTTATTTCCTTACTTCTTTCTATGTTCCCTTGAACGCAAAAGATTAGGGCCAGAGGAATCAAAAGATGTAATGAAGGCAGAAGGATAATAGTAAAATTGATAAAAGTTAGAAGAGGGGCCAAATGAGACTTGATGAGATGAATATTTAACTTGTGTAGGCAGTGTAGAGTAATAGGAAAAAAGTGGAGTTCCTACAATGGACTGGGAAAACAAATGGAGGAATATATATATAGTGATTTAGAAGGCTAGAATTATGACGAGGGAGAGAAATAGTAAAGAAAGGGCTGAAAGGAAAGAGTTAATACTAATAAAAATAAAGAAGAAAACAAAATAGATGGAATAGAAATTGACACCCTTAAGTTGTGGGCCTATGAAAAAATTTGTATCTAAGAGCCACAACAGAAAGCAGAAGGCAGAAAGATGAAGGAACAATAAGCGATAGTTTGGAATACAGAATCAATATAGACAGTGAGTGGGAAATTCCTGAAGAAGAAGCACAGCAAAGAAGCGACAAATTAGCAGCACCTAATTTTTTAAAAATGAAAGAAAAAAGAAACGGGGGAGGAAAGAGGATAGAAAAGCAAGAGACCAGAAATAAACAGAGAAAAACCAAAGATCCACACAAGCAAGCAGTCAAACAGAACTAAGGAGGGTCAACGATTCCCCTAGGGTCCACGTGGATCCTCTCTGCCTGCTTGTGTTTATCAATCAATTTCCCTGCAGGGTTCTATATGCAAGTCCTGAAACAGCTTTTAGCTATTAAACTAAATTAAAAAGAATTTATTTTTCCTTAACTGAAGTGACCTTCTCACTTTTTTTTTTTTTTGGCAAAATACAAGACCCAATATAATTCCTCCTCTAGACCAACCCCCTTACAGAAGGGACCCTAGCTGGGCTCATGGAAATTAATCAAGCACGTCCCACATCCTGGACCCCCCAAGGTAGCTGTAGCTCTGATGTTAGTCAGTACAGAGTGCTAAAGACGGCCAATTCCGCCCCTTCTGGAGCCGAGCACCAGCGTCACTGGGTTGCTATGTAAATCAATTGGACTCTGCAGATTCGCATCTGTTCTCAGCCTGATGCTGCTTCAGGTCGGCTTATCTGCTCCCCAAAGCTATGGGGCGGTGCAGGCAGCCAGATCGATGTCAGAAAATAAAAATAAAAAAATTCCCTTCCCTGTCCTCCAACAGAACCCTCCCTCTTTTGGAGAGTGTCCCCTCTTCCTGGCTCCGCGGCAGCCCGGGGCTTATCCCTGGGCAGCTAGGCAAATCAACTCCCTCCCCTGAACAGAATCACCCCAACCGTCCACCAGGTGCCGATTCGCTCCGGCTGTTCTGTTCACACAAGGTCCAAGGGGCTCCAGGCAGCCAGATCCCCAGAAAATAAAAGTTTCTCGCTCCACTCACGGCTCCAACTGGCCGTTTTATTTATTTTTTCTCCCTAACCATGGGGCTCAGCCATCTGTGCCAGCCACCACCTGCAGGCTTAAAACTCACGAATCTCTACCATTCCGTCTACGCCATTGATCCGCACAGATAGATGTCCCAAGCTTCTCATTCCACGTGTGCACAGCACAGACCCCCGGGCAGGACCCCATCCACAATCCGCCTTGCTCTGGGAGCTTGCAGTGTGTGCCCTCCTACACTAATGCCATCTTGGCCCCCTCCTCGGTAACTCACATTTGTTGTTTCTCTGCCTCTCACCCTCCTGGGTGTTGTGTAGCACTGTCCCAGTCTGCTGACCCCCAAATCAGGTCCCTCGGACAGCTTTTGGCCCTTTCTTCATAGTTTTTGTGAGAAAGTTGAGTCCTGCCTGCCTACTCAGACACCATCTTCCCCAAACCTTTTGCCCATTTTCTAACTGGGTTGTTAGTTACCTATGAATGATTTCTTGTGGAGGATTCCAGGCCTGGTTCACCACTTAAGATGCAATCCTTGCCTTTGCTCCCAAACCCATTAGCTGGTTTTAATCATTTCATTCAAATACAGACATTCTGAAAGCTAAAAGCTGGAGTCTCAGGTTCACTGATTCTTTCTTCTGCCAGCTCCAATTTGTTCTGGAAACTCTCCTGAGCATTTTTCATTTCAGTTATTGTGTTTTTCAACTCCAGTAGCTCTGCTTGTTTCTTTTTCTTTTCTTTTTTTAAATTTTTCTCTCTTTACTTGACTCTCATATTGTTCATTCATAATTTTCCTGATATCCTTCAGGTCTTTCTCTGTACTCTCCTTCATCTCCTGGAGCATTTTTATGGTCATTTTTAAAGGCTTTGTTTGGAATGTCCACATTCTCATATTTTTTGTTAGTGTTTTCTATATTTTTATTGGCTTCCTTTGGATGGGCCATCGTGCACTGTTTCTTTGTCTTGTACTCTTTTGTTGCATACTCTATGTTTTAATATTTTAAAATGTAAACTCTGGGGTTTACTCCCTGGGATATCTGTTTCTTGATTTTGTAACAATTTGGTGATAAGAGAGAGATGTTCTTGAGCTTCAGCCCTCCTATCAGGGAGGTCTGCTCAAGGCACATGCAGTATACATGGTTTTCCCTGTTTTTCTGGACCTCTGTCTTGTCCTGGGCTTTTGCTTGCTAAATGTTTTGGAATTCCTCTGTTTACAGGAGTTTGATCATCCCCTCTGTTTCCCAGGGGACACATCTCCCTCTCCCAGGTATTTGAAGCTGGCAGGCCTTTGTCCCATACTCTCTGCCTCTATAGTTTTTATACTGCTTTCCTTGTCTCACTCTGGTTTTGCTTAGATGGAAAATTCTTAGAGGAGTTCACTCCAAAGAGTACTTTCTCATGTTGGTCTTTCCCAGCCAAAACAATGCAAGGACCCACAAAGGGGGCACATAATGACTCCAAAGCGCCCTGGGGAAGGGTTCAGGAAGGATGCAAAAGCTTCTCCAACAGCTCCTTAAAGCTGCGCTTTCCTGGCCTGCCTTGAAAATGCAGCCCTTCAGCTAACTGTCCCCTACAGTCCTGAGGAAGTGCAATATCTTTACATCTCCACTGCCTCCACTCCTGTCCAGGAAGATTGGAAACAATGGCTCCTGCCTCCTTTGTCTGGTGCAGGGTTGAAAAATGGCTATACTGTCTTTGTCTGGGGTAGGCTGAAACAATAGCTGCCCTCAAAGCCTGGATCCAGCAATCTGAATTTGCCACTCAAAAGCTGTGATCACTGATCAGCCATGCTCACCCCATTCTTAGGGATGAGTGTTTTTACATCCCTTTCTTTTATGAGTAGCTAGCCAGGGACTAGACCCCATGGCAGCCTTCCATGAAAGCGGGGGATGGGCACTGGTAGACACCACATGGAGAAAGCATTTTACAGTTCTTTACTGTAATGTATCAGCCTTTTCCTACCGCTCTTCCCTGGTCGCTGAATAGTGTTCTTCTGGCCTCTGGCATTCCCAAATAGTTGTATCAGACAGTTCCTGCCTGCTTAATAGTTGTTTTGTTAGAAGGACTGTGTCCTGGAACTTCCTACTCAGCCATCTTTCCCAGAAGTCTAATCATATTTATCTTATTTATTATTGTAGGTGCAGAATAAATATTTTTTCGAACAAATGGTGACAATAGGAGCCTATTTTCTTGCAGAAATCTCCTAGGCTAATAGGCAGACTCTTATTTATGATGTTGTAATGTGACCTCAGAGAAGGCACTCCTGAGATTTGAGGTAGTGGAAAATCTTGAAACAACCACTTTTCCCTTTGCTTCCAACCTTTAAAATAAATCTTGAATGCCTGTATTAAGATGTCCTTGTGAGGAATGAAGGTTTTATACAGGCTACAACATGGATGTACCTTGAAGATAATTCAGAACAAAAGGTCAAATATTCCATGATTTCACATATATGAAATAACTAACATAAGCAAATTCATAGAGGCAGAAAACAGATTACAGAGTACCAAGGGCTAGAGTGGGGAGAAATGGAGAGTTATTGCTTAATGTTTACAGGATTTCTGTTTGGGGTGATGAAAAACTGGTAAAGGATGGTGTGGTGGTGTGGAGCTGTATGTACCCAAGAAAATATGTTCTTAAAGTTAATTCATTCCTGTGGGTGTGGACCCATTGTAAGTAGGGCTTTTTGATGAGGCTACTTCAGTTAAGGTGTGACCCCACCTCAATCAGAATGGGTCTTAATCCTCTTACTAGATTCCTTTATAAGAGAATGCAATTCAGACAGAGAGAAAAAGTCATAGTATGCAAGAAACTGAAACAGAACCCAAGAAAGAGACCAGGGGATACTGCCATGTGCCTTGCCATGTGGCAGAGGAGCCAGGTATCACTGGCAACTGGTTTTGGGGAAGAAAGCATAACCTTGATGACACCTTGATTTGGACATTTTTACAGCCTCAAAACTGTTAATAAATTCCCATTGCTTAGGCCAACCAATTTCATGGCATTTGCTGGAAGCAGCCTAGGAAACTAAAACGGTGGTTTTGTGATGGTAGCACAAAATTATGAATGTAATTGATGCTACTAAATTGTACACATGAAAGTGGTTAAAATGGGGAATTTGGGGTTGTATGTATGTTACTGTAATACAAATTTTTAAAAAGAATATGATGATGGGCAAGAATGCCCTTAACAAGCTTATAGTCTAATGCAGAATAATAAATTTGAAAGAAAATAAGTCCTTCCTAAAGATGCTAGAGGTCCTAGGGAAGGAAAACACCTCCTTTGTCATACTTGGATAGCAAGAGTTACTGCTCACAGCACTTGGAAATGGGCATTACACCAGCATCCCTGGCCTGAAGACCAGGGAAGGTCTAACCTAATTGAAGTTAGTTCAGATCCAGACAAATATAAATGAATCAACCTTGGGTCATAGACCCTGCAGTAAAACACTCATCAGTCCTCCATGGTGTGCCAAGCATTGTGTTAGGTGCATGACAGTGGAACGCAATATAGCAATGCCAAGGTCCTGAGTGCTGCAAGAGACTTGTGTAGCTGGAGCACAGAGAAGAGAACAGGGGAATGAGTTTCAGGTAAGGATGACATGGGATGTTGGAGTCATAACATGCAAGGCCTTGTAAAAGCTACTGATAGGCTTTGTGAATATTTCTGCACATTAAAACAAGAATGGACAAATTAGAAAAAGGTAACACTTCTGCAACTCTCACATGTCCCCTTGGCAGGGCAACTTCATGTGGTACACCCTTTGCACAACCATTTTTTTTTTTATTATGGGTAAAAATCAAAATTCTCACAATACATACAAACATTTGCAAAATGATATGGTGGGCCACACAGTGGGAGATGTTTGCACAACCATTTGCAGCAGCTCTACTTGTGAGGAGTTTGGTCTTCTCTATATTTCAGTCATACAGGCTTTCTGATTTGCTTTGTTTTTCCAATAAATTAAACTATCTTTCACCTTAAGATCTTTATACATAACGTCCCCTCTGCCCAGAAATCTCTCTCCTCTTCCCTTCCCTGGGATACTCTCACATAGCCTTCAGATCTGAACTCCATATGACTTCCTTTGAGGAAACCTTCTCTGAGCACCCAGATTAGATCTAAAGAACATGAAAGGAAGATAGAAAAGAGAATGACACTTAAATTGGGCCCTCAATTATAGGTAGGATTTTGATAGGTGGAGAAAAGAAGGTATGCTATTCCATGATTAGTTCAGAAATTTTCAAATATTGCCCAGGAAATAGTAAGAAGGATGGATTGAGGAGAACTTTGAAAGGCTTTCCAAAGCAAGACTAGAAAAGCAGTGTCATCCCTACTAGGAGAGTTGGGCAGCAGTTGTAATGAACAAATTCATATTGAAGTCACACATATTGAGTATCTACTATATACTGGGTCATTTGTGCATATATTATTTCATTAATTATAGTACCTGTGAAGTATGTATTGGCATTCCTGTTTTACAAAAAAAAGGAACTGAACTCAGAGCCATTAGGTGACTTGACCTGGATTCCATAGTGTTATGAAAGGCAGGTTCAACATTTGCACCCAAATCTCCTGACTCCATGTCCACGGATTTTGTCTTAAATTCAAGGACTTTGTACTTATGCAATACTCTCCCACCTTGGCTTCCCATGCTGGATCTCCAGAATTTAGTTTTGAGCATGAGCATAGAGAAGCTTCTATCCAAACAGTCCCCACAAGAATTCTTCATAGTGTTATTGGTGTCCTTAGGCTGGAGGGTGTGTCTAAGAAGAGAATCTCTGGAGATAGAGGTCTAGAAACAGAACCTTGGAAACCTTAGCATGAGAGTGCAGAATTTTTATTCTTATAAATTGCTCATAGACCATAATCACCCCCAAGGCAACCAGAAGAGTGTGTTCCCTTCTAGTCAAGTAAGCAAGCAAGACTAAGCAAAAGCCAAGCAAGATACCTTTTGAAAAATTTTTGGCCTTCTCAAAAACAGCATCACCTGGTATAGTGGTATAGCATATGAAGTTTTTGGTCATCTCTGGATAATCATCAATAAATCACTGGGAAATTCCCATTATCTGGCCTCCCTCCCTCTGGTCTCAGTAGCCACTTGCATTTTGTTTTGTTTTTATTTGATGCTGAAGCAATGACTTGGTAACTGACTTCCTATATGAGAGATAGCGAGGCTCTCCTTTCCCTGAGAGCTCTACAGAGACTAGTTGCATAAGTATGATTGCATTTCCCATTGTATCTCAGCTTCTTAGGGATTCTATAATGAAGATTCCTAATGGACCTTGGGGCAGAACAACTCAATACAGGCAAGACTTTGATAAAGTGGTCGCTTTCTCTTTCTAAACAAATCCTCAACACTGTCCTACTGAATGCCTGACATCTTCACTTCTGATGTCAGGAAGAAAGTTAATAGGTTGATGTTTCTCTTTAACTATCCAGGAGAAGTGTAATACCTTTATTCTGGTTTCTATGTGTTTGCTTATTCTAATTATTTCATATCGGTGAGTTCATGCAATATTTTTCCTTCTATGTCTGGCTTATTTCACTCAACATGATATCCTCAAGGCTCATCCATGTTGTCATATGTATCAGAACTTCATTCCTTTATACAGTTGAATATGATTCCATTGCATGTATATACTGCATTGTGTTTGTCCATTCATCTCTTGATGGACATATGGATTGCTTCCATTTTTGGTGATTATGAACAATGCTGCTATGAAAATTGGTGTGCAATTATCTGTTCAGGTCCCTACTTTCAATTCTTTTTTTTATTTTTTTTTATTTTTTATTTTATTATGGGTAAAAATCAAAATTCTCACAATACATACAAACATTTGCAAAATGATATATAAATATATATGCATATATGTGTATTTGCTTACAAAAATGTTATTTATATATATATATATATATACACATATATTTTAAGAGGTGCTTAGATTACCTAAAATATTACATGGAACCCACTGGGATTCCCACGTACACCTATAAATAGGATTGACAAGTCATATGGTAATTCTGTACTAAACATTCTGAGGAACTTCCAAAATGTTTTCCACAGTGGCTGCATCATCTGACATTCCCACCAAAAATTAACAAGTATTCCGATTTTTCCACATGCTCTCCAAAACTTTTTATTTTTGGATTTTTTTCAATAATAGTCATTCTAGTGTGTGAAATGGTGGTTCTCACTGTGGCTTTGATTTGCATGTAACTGATGGCTAATGATGTTAAGCATCTTTTCTTGTCCTTTTGGTTACTTATATATTTTGATTAGAGAAATGTCTATTCAAAACTTTTGTACATTTTTTCACTGGGTTGTTCATCTTTTTGTTGTTGAGTCATAGCGTTTCTTTAAATATTTTGGATATTAAACCCTTATCAGATATGTGGTTTCCAAATATTTTCTCCCATTGATTTGATTGTATTTTTACTTTCATGATAAAGTTCTTTTATGTGTAAAAGTTTTAAAATCTTTTAGGACGTACAGGGGATTGAACCTGAGACCTTGTATATAGGAAGCAGGCACTCAACCACTGAGCTACATGCACTCTTCAAGTTTTATATTTTGAAGTCCCATTTATCCATTTTTTTGTTGTTGCTCATGTTTTGGTGTCTAAGAACCCATTATATAATGCAAGGTCCTTAAGATAGTTTCCTATACTTTCTTTTGGTATTTATAGTTTGGGTTCTTATATTTAAGTTTTGGTCCACTTTGAGTAAATTTTGGATATGGTGTGAGGTGGGTGTCTCCATTTATTCTTTGCACATGGATATCCCATTTCCCCACCTCTATTTGTTGAAGAGATTATTCTTTCCCTGTGAGTAGATTAGGCACCTTTGTCAGAAATCAAATGGCCATAGATGTGAGGGTTTATTTCTGAACAATCAGTTTGATTCCTTTGGTCTATATGTCTGCCCTTGTGCTAGTACCATGCTGTTTTTATTACTATGGCTTTCTAAAAAGTTTTTAAAAAATAAATCAATTTTATTGATACATATTAATGAAACATACAATTCACCCAAAGTGTACAATCAATGGTAATTGGTATAATCACATAGTTGTGCACACATCACTTCAACCATTATTAGAGCATTTTCGTTATTTCAATAATAATAATAATAAACTAAAAACAGACAAACAAGAAAATTCCTCACCTCTCAATCTATCTGTTTCCCCTGCTGTACACAGTTGCTATTTCTGGCTGTTTTTGCACAATTATTTATTTGTTTATTAAGCAGTTTTATTGAAATATATGCACATACCATATGATCTATCCGAAGTGTATAATCAATGGCTTTTAGTATAATCACAATGTTGTACATGCATCATCTCAAAAATTTTAGAACAATTTCATTACTTCAAAAAGATCAACACTACACCCCTTAGCATTCCTTCCTCAGCCCTACATAACCACTAATCTAATTTCAACTTTATAAATTGATTTATATTTACATTTTGTATAAATAGAATCATACAATATTCAGAACTTTGTGTCTGGTCTCCTTCACTTAGTATAATGTTTTTGGTTTTTTGATCTGATATTAACATTTTGTACTATTAACCTACATTTGTTCAGCTTCAGAGAAAATGGTATTATATATGCAATTTTACCCATATTCATATTTCACATAATATATTTATGTTTCACATAATATATCTAGTTCATAATAGGGCAATCACACAATGTTTGTCCTTTTGTGTCTGGCTTGCTTCACTCAACATAATGTCCGCCAGGTTCATCCATGTTGTCATATGTTTCACAACTTAATATCTTCTTACAGCTGCATAATATTCCATCATGTGTATACTCCACAATTTGTTTATATATTCATCCATTGATGGAAAACTGGGTTGTTTCCAACTTTTGGCTATCATGAATAACGCTGTTATGAACATCAATGTGCAGATATCTATTCATGTCACTGCTCTCAGTTCTTCTGAGTATGTACCTAACAATGGTATTGCCAGGTCCCATGGCAAGTCTATATTTAACTTCCTCAGGAACTGCCAAACAGTCCTCCTCAGTGGCTGTACCATTCTACATTCCGACCAACGGTGAATAAGAATTCTAATCTCTCCACATCCTCTTCGACATTTACGGTTTTCCAATTTTTTAACAGCAGCCAGACTAAGAGGTGTGAAATGATATCTCGCTGTAGTTTTGATTTGCATTTCCCTAATTGCTAGTGATGTTGAACATTTTTTCATGTGTTTCTTCGCCATTTGTATTTCTTCTTTGGACAGTTGTCTTTTCAAGTCTTTTGCCCATTTTAAAATCAGATACTTTTTTCTTTTTATTGTTCAGTTGTGTGATCTCATTATATATCAAGGATATTAAACCCTTATCGAATATGTGCTTGCCAAATATTTTCTCCCATTGAGTAGGCTGCCTTTTCACCCTTTTGAAAAAGTCCTTTGAGGGGCAAAAGTGTCTAATTTTGATAAGGTCCCATTTATCTATGTTTTTCTTTTGTTTCTCATGCTTCAGGTGTAAAGTTTAAGAAAATATGTCTAACACAAGATCTTGGAGATGTTTTTCTACATTTTCTTCTGATAGTTGTTTTTATACTTAGGTCCTTGATCCATTTTGAGTTATTTTGCATAAGGTATGGGATAGGGGTCTTCTTTCTTTCTTTTGCATATGGCTATCCAGTTCTCCCAGCACCATTGTTGAATAGACAGTTCTGTCCCAGCTGGGTCGGCTTAAAAACTTTGTCAAAAATCACTTTACGTAGATGTGAGAGTTGATTTCTGAGTTTTTGATTCAGTTCCATTGGTCAATCTGTCTGTCCTTATGCCAGTACCATGCTGTCTTTTCCACTATAGCTAAGTAATATGCTTTAAGGTCAGGAAGTGAGAGTCCTCCAATTTTGTTCCTTTTAAAGATATTTTTGGCTATTGAGGCACCCTTTACCTTTGGTCTATCTTGGAGAAAAATTCATGAGCACTTGAAAATAATATATATCCTCCTGTTTTGCAGTGCAATGCTCTGTAGATATCTGTTAGGTTGAGTTCATTCACCATATTATTTAAGCTCTCTGTTTCTTTATTTATCCTCTGTCCACACATTCTATTCAATACTGAGAGTGGTGTATTGAAGTCTCCAACTATTATTGTAGAGATATCTATTTCTCCTTTATCTTTGCCAGTGTATGCCTCATGTATCTTGGGGCATTCAGGTTAGGTGCATAGATATTTACTATAGTTATTTATCTTGCTGAATTATCCCTTTATTAATATATAATGACCTTCTTCATCCCTTATAACAGTTTTGTATTTAAAATCTCTTTTGTCCAATGTTAGTATCACTACTCCAGCTTTCTTTTTGGTTACTATTTGCATGGAATATCTTTTTCCAGCCTTACACTTTTAACCTGGTTTTGTCCTTACATCTGCGGTGAGTGTCTTGTAGCCAACATAGATGACTCACATTTTTTAATCTATTCTATCAGTCTACGTCTTTTGATTGGGGTGTTCAAGACATTAACATTCAATTTTATTACTATATAGGCATTACTTACCTCCATTTTGACCTTTGGCTTTCTGTTGTCATATCATCCTATTGTCTATCTTTTTACCTTTTATATTTACCTTTGTAATAATCTTCTTTTCTAATCTCTTCTCCAAGTCTCTCAAACTTGTTTATTCCTTTCAAGCTACAGCACTCCCTTTAGTATCTCTTGTAATTCTGGTCTTTTGGTAACATAGTCTATCAGTTTTTGTTTGTCTGTGAAGGCTTTGAACTCCCCTTCAATTTTATAATTAATTTTTATTTTTAAAGAAGATTTAGATTACATAAATGTTACATAAAATATAAAAGAACCACATATGCCCCTTTTCCCATCCCCCAAATTTTCCCACATTAACAACATCCCTCATTAGTGTGATACATTTGTTACAACTGATGAAGTGATATTGAAGCATTGCTACTAACCATGGACTACAGTTTACATTATAGTTTACACTTTGTCCCACACAACTTTGTAAGTTATGATAAAATATACAAAAGCTTGTATCTGCCAATGCAATGTCATGCAGGACAAATCAAATGTCTTGAAAATGCTCCCATATTACACCTATTCTTCCTTCTCCCATCCCTCATAACGTCTGGTGACCACTGCATTTACTTTGATGATAAGAGTTCTTCCATTGCTAGAATAATAATATGTATATAGTAGAATAATAATAAGTCTGCTTTAGTCCATTGTTCATTCCCCAATCTTGAGAATTTTGGAATGGTGAGGCCCACTCTGCTTCTAATTGAGAGGGGTCTTAGATCCCATGGGGCAGATGGATGGAGCTAATGTGCTTGCATTTGCAGACACTCTCTATTCCTTGGGTGGGTATTGTCCATCACCATCTCCTTTTTAGTTGTCCTGAGTGAGTCCAACGACCTGGAAAGTAGGTATTGAAACTCTGCTGAAAGTCAGGGCTTAACTGGCAAATGGATGGACCAAAGATTTAAGTCTCTGGGACATATATTTATCCAGTATAGTGCTAATTATGGGTTCAAATAAAAGGAGAAAAAGAGTCATGTGTAGAGAACATATAAATGAGTCAAATTCTATTACAATGGGGAGCTTAAATTCAGAAGTAAGGCCCACTGACAGGTGCTGAATTCCTGAGCTGTCTGCCCTGCTTATAGTTTCTGGATATCTCTAGAACCCTCAGGAGTCCTGCTATTTGAGGCAATGTTTACTGTGGCAGTCAATGAGATCCTGCTGAGACTTGCATACGTGTAACCTCTGGGATGACCTCCCGACTCACTTTGAAATATCTTAGCCATAAAATCTCATTTGTATTTACAATTTCCGCCTTTTGGTCAAGGTCTTTTTCCAGATGCATTACTAGTTGATTCTTGGTAATAATCCCTCGGTGCCAGGGAGGCTCATCCCCAGGATTCATGTCCCACACTGGGGGAAGGTTGCTCATTTATATACTAACTTTGGCTTAGAGAGAGGCCACATTTGAGCAACAAGAAGGAGTTCAGGAGGTAACTCTCAGGCAGTATATAATATGAGGCTAAGCTTCAATTTCACAAGAAAAGATTCATAAGTACAATCATCAATGTCAAGAGCCTGGCATAATTGTCTTTCCTCCTTCACGAGACATTGCCCTTGCACTCAAGGGATTCTTTATGTCCTATTACAGAATGTAGCAGAACTCCCCAGGATAGGAATTCAATATTCTCTCAGTTATTGTGTGGATCTCCACCCACTGAGACAATGACCCATGAACACTTGAACATAGTCTTAGAGGCATGCTCCAGGTGAACCCCTTCCTATGCATTCCCCCATCACTGATACCCCACACCAGTGATCCTCCCCCACTACTGCTGTGACCCTTCTGTGATACAAAACCTCTCCAAAAATGAAGGAAACAAAATAACCCAATAAAATTAATAAGAAATTGAAATAATAATTTAAAAAATAGCGAATAAAATACAAAAGGAGTTTTAGGATACAGAAATGTCACTTGGAGAACACAGGTGATTTCCATATATCCTATGCCCTCCCCCTCTTCCCTTCTCCCTTATTAATAACATTTTATATGTGGATGGTATATTTGTTGCAATTGGTGTACAAATATTGAAGCATTGCTACTAACCATGGTCAATGGTTTACATTATAGTTTACATTTTGGACCGTACACTTACAGGTTTTGACAATATTTGAAGTGGCCTATATCCATTATTGCACGATCATGCTGAACAATTCTAATGCCCTAAAAATGCCCTGTGTTCCATCTATTCTATTCTTTTCTCCCCTCCCCTTGGAACCTATAGTAACACAAAGTTTCAATTTTTGAAGAATAAGATTCATAGTTACTTGCAATAATATTGAAGGCTTGAAATATTGGTATGTTTTCTTTTATTAGGCATTTCTTATGTTTTCAAGGGATTCTTGCCCCTATAATTGAGAGCATAGCAAGACTCCCTAGGATGGGAGTTTAATATTTTCTTGTTTATTGTGTGGGTCTCCACCCACTGGTATAACACACTATGACAAGATGAACAATTAGATATTCCTTAAAAGCCTGGCCCAGGTGCACCCTATCCCATATATCACCCCACACTCAACACCCTACACCAGTAACCCTCTCCCACCATATTTGCCAAAAGAATATTTCCAACATTATAATTTTAACCACAGACCAGCAAATCACCAGAGTTCATCTGCTCCTTCCCTCAACCCTTCCTCCAGTCCCAAACCCCAACACTACTCCCCCTTACAGACCAGCACCACCGAACCCGATCATGTCACTGCACCACTGTCATGCCCATCCACTGCCCAAACACACCCTTCCACCTTATCATAGATTTTGCCCTTATGGGCATTGGCTCACTATCTTCAACTCCATTTCTGTCTCCTGTAAACCTATCATCCAGACTCTAGCTCTGTGAGTCTGCTCAATTTGCTTAATCCATATCAGTGTGGTCATGTAATATTTGTCTGTCAGTGTCTGGCTTACTTCACTCAACATAAGGCCTTCAAGATTCATCCATGTTATCCCGTGGGTTAATACTGCATTCCTTCTTACTGGTGAGTAATTTTCCATTGTATGTATATACCACAGATTACATATCCATTCATCTGTTGATGGACATTTGGATTCCTTCCAACTTTTGGCAATAATGAATAATGCCACTATGAATATTGGTGTGCATATATCTGTTCATGATCCTGCTTTCAATTCTTCTGGGTATATACCCAACAGTGGGATTACTGGATCATATGGCAGCTCTATAGTTAGCTTCCTGAGGAACCACCAAACAGTCCTCTGCAATGGCTGCACCATTCTACATTCTCACCAGCACTGGATAAATGTTCCCTTTCCTCCACATCCTCTCCAACACTTGTAGTCCTCTGTTTTTTTAATAGCCACCAGTTAAATGGGCATACGCTGATAACTCATTGTAGTTTTGATTTGCATTTCCCTAATAGCTAGTGATGTTCAGCATCTTTTCATGTACTTTTTAGCCATTTGTATTTCTACTTTGGAGAAATGTCTATTTAAATCTGTTGCCCATTTTTAAATGGGCTGTTTGTCTTTTCATTTTCGAGATGTAGGATTTCTTTATATATGCTGGATATTAGGCCCCTTTTGAATAGTTGGCCCCTATTGGATAGTTGGTTCCCAAGTATATTCTCCCATTAAATAGGCTGCCCTTTCACTTTTTTGACAAACTACTTTGAGATGCAGAAGGTTTTAATTTTGACGAGGTCCCATTTATCTATTTTTTCTTTTGTTGCTTGTGCTTTTGGTGTAAAGTTTATGAAACCACTTACTACTACAAGATCTCGTAGATGCTTCCTGACATTATCTTCTAGCAGCTTTATGGACTTGGCTCATGTATTAAATCTTTGATCCATCTTGAGTTATTTTTGTATAGGGTGTGAGGTGATGGTCCTCTCTCATTCTTTTGGACATGGTTATCCAGTTCTCTAAGCACCATTTGTTGAGGGGCCATTCTCTCCCGGTTGAGTGGGCTTGGTGGCCTTAACGAATATCAGTTGACTTTGTATGTGAGGATCTATATCAGAACTCTCAACTCAGTTCCATTGGTCAGTATGTCTATCCCTGTTCCAATACCATGTTTGTTTGTTTGTTTGTTTTTTGTTGTTGTTGTTGTTGTTTTTACCATTGTAGCTTTGTAGTATGTTTTAAAGCCAAGTAGTGTGATTTCTATAACTTTACTTTTCTTTTTCAATATGCCTTTGGTTATTCAGGGCCCCTTGCCCTTTCAAATAAATTTCATAGTTAGCTTTGCCAATTCAGCAAAAATTTCTGTTGTAATTTTTATTTGAATTGCATTAAATCTGTAAATCAATTTGGGTAGGAAATACATCTTAATGATGTTTACTCTTCCAATCCATGAAAAGAGAATATTCTTCCATTTATTTAGTTCTTCTTTGATTTCCTTTAACAATGTTGTGTAGTTTTCTGCCTACAAATCCTTTACTTCTTTAGTTAAGTTTATTCCTAGGTATTTGAATCTTTTGGTTGCTATAGTAAATGGAAGTTTTTTCTTGATTTCCTCTTCAGATTTCTCATTATTGGTGTACAGAAATGCTACTGATTTTTGCACATTGATCTTATATCCTGCCACTTTACTCATTTATCATCTCTAGAAGCTTTGTTGTAGATTTCTCAGGGCTTTTATGTATAGAATCATGTCATCTGCAAATAGTAAATTTTTTACTTCTTCCTTTCCAATTTGGATGCCTTTTATATCTTTTTCTTGCCTAAGTGCTTCAGCAAGTACTTCTAACACAATGTTAAATAAGAGTGGTGACAATGGGCACACTTGTCATGTTCCAGATCTTAGGGGAAAACTTTTAGGATCTCACCATTGAATATGATGAGATTAGATGTGTTTTTTTCATATATACTCTTTATCACATTGAGGTAGTTTCCTTCTATTCCTATCTTTTGAAGTGTTTTTATAAGGAAAGGGTGCTGTATTTTGTCAAATGCTTTTTCTGCATCAATATAGATGATCATATGATTTTTTTCTTTCAATTTGTTAATGTGATTTATTACATTGATTGATTTTCTTATGTTGAACCATACTTGCATACCAAGGATGAAACCTACTTAGTCATGGTATATACTTCATTTGATGTGTTGTTGACTATGATTAGCAAGTATTTGGTTGAGGATTTTAGCATCCAGGTTCATCAGAGGGATTGGTCTGTAATTTTCCTTTCTTGTTGTGTCATTATTTGGCTTTGGTATTAGGGTGATGTTGGCATCACAGAATGAGTTAGACATTTGTATTAGTCAGCTAAAAGGGGGTGCTGATGCAAAATACCAGAAATCGATTGGTTTTCATAAAGGGTATTTATTTGGGGTAGAAAATTACAGTTACCAGGCCATGAAGCATAAGTTACTTCCCTCACCAAAGTCTATTGCCACTGTTGGAGCAAGATGGCTGCTGATGTCTGCAAGGGTTTAGGCTTCCTGGGTTCTTCTCTTCCAGGGGCTTGTTTCTCTCAGGGCTCAGCTGCCCTGCTCTCTCCACAAGGCCAGCTGTAGACTATCAGGTGACTGGCTCTGTCTCTCCCCAGGGTTCAATTCTTTCCAGGCTCAGCTGCTTTGCTCCTCCATGTGATTACTTCCCAGGCTCCAGCTCAAAACTCCAGCATCAAAACTCTTGTCCTTTGCCATGTCTTTTCTCTGTGAGTCCTTGCCCAACAAGGGGCAAGGATGCAACATCCTACTGACATGGCCCAATCAAAGCCTTAATCATTATTTAAAATCCAAAATATGTAATATGCTTGTAGGGACAGACCAGTTTACAGACATAATCAAATATCTATTTTTGGAATTCATAAACAATATCAAACTGCTACAACAATGTTCCCTCCACTTCTATTTTTTGGAAGAGTTTAAGAAGGATTGGTGTTAGTTCTTTCCAGAATGTTTGATAGAATTCATCTCTAAAACCATCTGGTCCTGGGCTCTTCTTATTTGGGGGGCTTTTGATGACTAATTCTATCTCGTTACTTGTGATTGGTCTGTTGAGTTCATCAATATCTTTTTTCTCCAATGTAGGATGTTTGTGTGTTTCTAGAAACTTGTCCATTTCATGTAAATGATCCATCTTGTTGGCATACAATTTTTCAAAGTATCCTCTTATGATACTCTTTATTTCTGTGGGATCAGTGGTGACAACTCCTTCTTCATTTCTTATTTTATGTATTTGCATCTTCTCTCTTTTTTTCTTTATTAGTTTGGCTAAGGCTTTATAAATTTTATTAATCTTCTCAAAGAACCAAATTTTGATTTTGTTAATTTTTTTCTCGTGCTTTCTTATTTTCAATTTCACTTAGCTCTGTTCTAATCTTTGATATAGCCTTCTTTCTACTTGATTTAGGATTAGTTTGTTGTTGTTTTTTCTAATTCCTCCAGGTGTACAGTTAGGTCTTTGATTTTAGCTCTTTCTTCTTTTTAATATAGGAATTTATGGCTATAAATTTCCCTCTCAGCACTGCTTTTGCTGGGAAAATGACATTGATGTAGGTAGCAATTGCTCAGCTCTCTTGCAAAAAATGGCAGAAAAAAGACAAAAACTTACCCAAAGGAGTTGTTTTGAGAATTTGCAGAACAGGAGGCTGCAGAGCATTGCCCAGGAGAGAGCAGGACAAAGAGACAAAGAAGCCAAGGGAAAACCGTGTGTTGCTCACCCTGTGGCTGGAAAAGGCAGATGCATAAGCCCCACCCTCAAGGCAAATAGCCTCCGTGCAACCCCTGGCTCTCTCCAGCCAGCTGAGTGGAAGAGAGTGCTCCCTGGGAGGAAGAGCGTTCTAGAGTAGTGTGGAGAGTGGTTTCTTTTCAGTGGATTTGGCCACCTGAGCCCCTTTGAATCTCAGGGAGGACAGCAGCCAGCACTAAGGTGGCCCCAGGGAGAGAGGAGGGGGAATCCCCTTTGTTTTTGAAAGACAGCTTTGCTGGATACAGAATTCTTGGCTGACAGTTTCTCTTCTTTCAGTATCATAAATACATCATACCCCTTTCTTCTCTCCTCCATGGTTTCTGATGAAAGGTCGGCACTTAATCTTATCAAGGTTCCCTTTTATGTGATGCTTTGTTTCTCTCTTGCTGCTTTCAGAATCTTCTTTTTTTCTCTGATATTTGTCATTATGAGTAGTTTGGGTCTCGGGGTAGTTCTATTCAGATTTGCGGTATGTTATCCTTCTTGTATATTGATATTTATGTCTCATAAGTGTTGGGAAGTTTTCAGTCATTATTTTCTTTCTGCCCCTTTTCCAGTTTCTTCTCTGAACACCAACAATGCATGTTTTTCATTTCACATTGTCTTTTACTACCCTGAAACCCTGTTCCATTTTTTCCATTCTCTTCACTTTCTGTTCTCCTGTCTTTTCCAGTTCAGATGTTCAGTCTTCAAAATCACTAATTGTGTTTACAAGCAGTTCAAAATCTGCTCTTAAGTGAATTGTGGGAACATGGCCGTCAGGTTAGGCAGATAAGGTTCAGCTCCCACTAAAACAATGGAGAAAGAGCCAAAGGCTGCCTTGGGGACCTGCTTTGGGGTAGCAGACCAGGACACTGCTTCACAACTCCCAGGAGAGTGAGGGACAGAGAGATGAAGAAGCCAAAACAACAAAGTCTGAGTTAGTAAACCTGGCCGTGGGGAAGGGCTCCCCTCCCCCACCCTCGAGATATTAAGTGAGGGTAAAACTCCTGGTGAATTGCAGCTGAGAAGAGAGCAGATGTCATCCTCCCTGCCAGCAGCTTTGGCTATATAGAGAATGGGAAAGTGCCCTGAGCTATCTAGGAAAGTACTGGAAAGATAAAGATGCCAAAGGAAAACTGTGAGTTCCTCACTCCGTGGCTGGAAGCGGCACATATATCCCACCCACAAGGCAAATAGCCTAGGCTCCCTGCTCAGAATGGAATGTGAGGGGGCATTCCATGGGAGGAAGAGGGATCTGGGAGGGTGGAGAGTGGTTTCTTTGCTGAAAGTTTGGCTAGCTGAGCTCACTTTGAATATCAGGAGGGACCCTGACCTGACAGGGAGAGAGGAGGGGGAATCTCCTCAGGCAGGCAGTTATGCTCATGTGTCTATGTCAAGAGAGGAATTAGATTAGAGAGGAGGCAAGGACAGACAGGTGCCTAATCAGCAGGACTCTGATAAAATGCAAGGAATCTAATCTGCCTGAGGGAAAGGGGGTAGATAGACTTCTGAAAGGCTAACTAACCTAAGGAGACAATTTGGCTCAGCGAAAGAATTCCTGCCTTGCAGATACAAGGTCCCTTGTTCCATTCTTGGCTCTTCTTAGAGAAGTGTTCCACCATGTTATCAGGCAACCACCTGAAACTTTATGACAGGGAACATATAGACATTCTTTTTGTATTATCTTTTCTTGGATCTCTCTTTTTTTTTTTTTTAAGTTCCTTTTTTATTTTTCCTTATCTTACTCACTAAAACCCGTTTCAAAACCTGCAGAGAGCAGGCTGCAGGGTGATTGATTAATGAACACCAGCAGCCTGAGAAGCTCCTTGGGGGTTGTGGCAGTTGGGCAGTTTGAGGTAATTATGAATTCCAAAAATATAATTGGATCATGCTTGTAAACTGATCTGTTAATCTGGGCATGATTGAGTTATGATTGGGGCGTCGACTGGGCCACGTCAGTAGGGTGTTGAGCCCCACCCCTTGGTGGGTGGGGAATCAAATATAAAAGGCACGGCAAGAACAGAGTTGAAGCAGTCTTTTGAGAAGCAGTTTTGATGTTGGAAAGAAGGCCCCAGGAGAAGAGAAGCAAGCCGTTTGCCTGATCGTCTACAGCTGATCTTGTGGAGGAAACAGGAGGTAAGCCCGGAGAGAAACGCAGACCGGGAAGAGAGGAACCCCAGAAGCCTGAACCCTGGCAAACGCCGGCAGCTGTCTTGCTCTAACACGTGGCAGTGGACTGTGGTGAGAGCAGAAACTTAACGCTTTATGGCCTGGTATCTCTGGACTTCTACCCCAAATAAATACCCATTATATAGACAACCCATTTTTGGTATTTCACATTAGCACCCCTTTGGCTGACTAATACAGGAGTCTAAGAGGGAAGACTGTTTTTCCTTGTTTAATTTTTGTTTTTTGTTCTTTTTCTTTCTTTCTTTCTCTTTTTAAAATTTAGTTGCACTTGCTTGTTTCTTGTCTGTTGTGTTTCCCCTTAATTTGTTTCCCTGTTTTTTTTCTTCTTTTACTGATTTTTTTCTACCTACACTATTTCTTTTCTTTTCTTCGTCATTCTTTCTTCTTTTCTCTGTGCTTGTTCTTTCATTCCACATCTTTTTGTTTGGTCTATAATTATACCTGTTTTTATTTCTCTCTCTCTCTCTCTTTTTCTGTTTTCTTTTTTTGCTTTTTTTTCTGTTTCACTTTCCTTTTTTCTTTTCCTCTCTTCTCATCATTCTGGCCTTTAATTCATTCTACATAATTTTCTCTATTCTGTTTCTCATTTCGTTGTTTCTATTCCACTTTTTTTTCCCCTCTGTACTTCTTACTTGTGGTAATTATTCATTTTTCTAGGACTTGTACAGTCCCTCTTCTACATTTTAATATTATTATTACTATTATTCCTTTTCTCATCTCATCTCTCATTTTTTCTGGTCCTAATTTTTTTCAAGGGAACATAGACAACAGCAAGGAAATAGAATAAGAGGAATGAAGTGTCAAAGTGAAACCTTACCACACACACAAACAACAACAAAATAAAACCCAAGAGTAGAGAGAGAAGCTAATCAACTGAATAAACCCATCAAGATAAACAGATGCCTAGATACCAACAAAAAATTACAAGCCATGCTAAGAAACAGGAAGACATGGCCCAGTCCAATGAACAAACTAAATATCAGGAGGAGATACAGAACATGGAACAACTAATCAGAGATGTCCAAACAAATATTATGAATCAACTTAATGAAGTGAAGGAAGAGATTAAACATATTAAGAAGACACTGGGACAACATACTGAAGAAATTGTAAACATACATAAGAAGACAACAGATATGATGGTGATGAATGGAACAATGCAAAATATATATAAATAACATTTTTGTAAGCAAATACACATATGCATATATATTTAAATATCATTTTGCAAATGTTTGTATGTATTGTGAGAATTTTGATTTTTACCCATAATAAAAAAAAAAAATCAAAAAGACACTGGAAGCACATAACAGCAGATTTGAACTGGCAGAGGAAATAATCAGCAATGTGGAAGACAGTAGAGGTGAAATCAGACAGATAGATAGATAAAAAGAAAAAAATTCATCAGGGATTTAGGGATTTGAATGACAGCACAAAATGCACAAACATACATATTATAGACATCCCAGAGTGAGAAGAGAAGGGAAAGGGGACAGAAGGTGTATTGAAGGAAATAATGGATGAAAATTTCCCAACACTATTGAAGGACATGGGTGTACATGTCCAAGAAGTGCAGCACACCCTGAACAGTATAAATCCTAACAGGCCTACTCCAAGACATATACTTGTCAAATTGTTCAATGCTCAAGACAAAGAATACTGAAAGCAGCAAAGAGAAAAGAGATCCATCACCTACAAGGGAAGCTTGATAAGATTAAGTGCTGATTTCTCATCTGAAACCATGGAGGCAAGAATGCAGTCGTATGACATAGTTAAGATGCTAAATGAAAAACAACTTCTAGCCAAGAATTCTCTATCCAGCAAAGCTGGTATTCAAAAATGTAGGAGAGTTCAAAATATTCACAGATAAACAGAAATTAAGAGACTTTTTCAATAAGAAACCTGCCCTTCAAGAAATACTAAAGTGCGTTGTGCAGGTTGAAAGAAAAAAACAGGAGAAAGAGAGTTGGAGAAGAGTGTAAGAACAATTGAAAAGATTTTAAAAAGAAATAAAAATATGGTACACATAAATCTAAAGAAAATATGGCTAATGTAAGTAATTCCTTGACAGTAATAACATTGAATGTTAATGGATTAAATTCTTCAGTCAAGAGACACAGATTGGCAGAATGGATGAGGAAATATGACCTATCTATGTGCTGTCTGCAAGAAACTCACCTTAGACCCAGAGACGCAAAGAGGCTGAAAGTGAATGCCGAGGAGATGTTGGCTGTCCGAAGTCAAGCTGGAAAATTCTCTCTGAATGCTGAAATCAGTCCCCTTTTGAGGCATTCAACTGATTGGATAAAACATTGCTGAGGGCAGTCTCTGTGGTTGATTGTAGATGTAATCAGCCATTTATGCAACCAAATTGCTAATGATTAAAGTACATAAATATCCTTGTATTATAATTAGCCTAGTGCTTGCATGACCAAACAACTGGGCAGAATTACCTGGCCGAATTGACACATTAACCTAACCATCACAGTATGCCTATACTGTATTTTGTTTATCCATTCATCTGTTGATGGACACTTGGTTTGCTTCCAACATTTGGCAATTGTGAATAACGCCACGTTGAACATTGGTGTGCATATATCTATTCACGTACCTGCTTTCAATTCTCCTGGGTATATTCCCTAGTAGCGGGGTTGCCAGATCATGTGGCAATTCTATACTTAGCTTCCTGAGGAACAAACAGTCCTCCACAGTGGCTGCACCATTCTACATTCCCACCAGCAATGGATGAATAGAGGGTTTCTATTCCTCTACATCCTCTCCAACAATTGTACTCTTCTGTTTTTTTTTTAATAGCAGCCAGTCTGATAAGTGAAAGATAATATCTCATTTTAATTTTGATAGGAATTTTCCTAATAGCTAGTAATTTTGAGCATCTTTTCATGTGCTTTTTAGCTATTTGTATTTCCACTTTGGAGAAGTGTCTATTCAAATCTCTTGCCAATTTTTTAAAAAATGTTTTTTTGTCTTTTATGATATCAGATTTCTTTATACATGATGGATATTAGGCCTTTATGAGATAGGTGGTTCTGAAATATTTTCTCCCATTGAGTAGGCTATCTTTTCACTTTCTTGACAAACTCCTTGGAAGCATAAAAGTTTTTGAATTTGAGGATGTCCCATTTATCTGTATTTTCTTTCATTTCTTATGTTTTGGGTGCAAAGTTTATGAAAGAATTTCCTCCTACCAGATCTCATAGATGCTTTCTACATTATTTAATTTTTGAATAGGGCATGATATGGTGATCTTCTTTCATTCTTTTGGATATGGGTGTACAGTTCTCCAAGTACCATTTGCTTAAGAGACTATTCTGTCAGAGTTGGCTTGGTGTTCTTTTTTTTTTTTTTTTTTTTTTTTTTGATTAGGCCAGATTTATTAAGGTAGGGAGGGAAGAGAAATGGGAAAAATAACGGATCATGGATCCCAGGTAGAGAGGAAGGGACTGAAGAGTGATGAAGAAGAATGATTTACAGACTACAATTTCCTATTATAGATTACAAATGCCCCAGTTTTACTTGCGTGTTGATCCATGCAGGGGTACACAGTGAGAGCAGGGCACAGAAGGCAAGAACAGAGGTCGAAAGGCAAGAGAGAGGGATTTGGCCTTTGCACCTGCTTTTTGAACCATTAATTATTCCACCCTTTTGCTAATGACATGGGAAGATTCCCAGCTGTTTGCTGCTTTGATTGATTACACGTGTTCTTGTCAAATATTAGATGGCCGCATATAATTGGGTCTATATTTGAACTCTGAATTTGGTTCCATGGGTCAGTATGTCTATCCTTGTGCCAATACCATGCATTTTTGAGCACTCTAGCTTTGTAGTATGCTTTAAAGTCAGTCATAGCTTTGTGCCTATTCTGGTTTTCTGCCTCTTATTAATTTCCACCTTCATTCCATTGTGGTAAGAGAAATTATGTCATATAATTTCATTTTGTCTAAATTCATTGAGACTTTTTCTGTTAACCTAGCATATGGTATATCCTGGAGAATCATCCATGTGCACTTGAGAAGAAGATATATCCTGCTGTATTTGTGTGTAATGTTCTGTATATGTCTATTAGGTCTAGTTCCAATAATCTATTATTCAAGGTCTTTGTTTCTTTATTAATCCTCTTTTGAGATATTCTGTCTAATCATGTGTTAAAATCTACTCTGATTGTAGAGGCATCTATTTCTCCCCTTATTTTTTCCATTATTTGCATCATGTATTCTGGGGCACCCTGGTTAAGAGCATAAATATTTATGATTGTTCTTTCTTCTTGATAGATTACCCTATTTATTAATATATTGTGTCCTTCTTTGTCTCTTACAATAGTTTTGCATTTAAAGTCTATTTTGTCCAATATTAGTACAGCTATTCCTACCTTTTTTTGCTTATTGTTAGCATATAAAATAGTTTTCCAACCTTTCACTTGCAACCTTCTTGCATCCCCAGTTCTAAAGTGACTTTGCTGTAGACAGCATATTGATGGGTCATATTCCCTTATCCATTTTGCCAGTTTGTATCTTTTGATTGGAGAGTATAATCCATTAACATTTAATGTTATTACTGTCAAGGCAGTTTCTACATTAGCCATTTTTTCTTTAGGTTTATATATGTCATATTTTGTTTTTGTTCTCTCTTTATCCTTTTCATTAGTCTTATTAATAATCTTCCTTTCTGCACTCTCCTCCAACCATCTCTCTTCTTTTTTTTTTTTTTTTTTTCCTTTCACCCTGCAGAACTTTTATTATTTATTGTCAGGCAGGATTCTTGTTGACAAATTCTCTCAATTTCTGTTTATCTGTGAGTATTTTGAACTCTCCCTCATTTTTGAATGCCAGCTTTTCTGGATACAGAATTCTTGGCTAGCACTTTTTTCTTTTAGCACCTTAACTTTGTAATACCACTGCCTTCTCACCTCCATGATTTCAGATGAGAAATCAGCACTTAAACTTATCAAGCTTCTCTTACATGTGATGGATCTCTTTTCTCTTTTTGCTTTCAGAATTCTCTTTGTCTTGAGCATTTGATAATCTGATAAGTATGTTTCTGTATCTCACGGTTGGCCTGTTAGGATTTATACTGTTTGAGTGTGCTGCGCTTCCCAGATATATACATCCATGTCCCTCAAAAGAGTTGGGAAATATTCATTATTTCCTCCAAAACTCCTTCTGACCCTGTAGCAGTTTGATATTGTTTATGAATTCCAAAAATAGATATCAGATTATGTTTGTAAATTGGTCTGTTCCTCTGGGTACATTAGATTGTATTGGATTCAGAGGTTTCATTCTTACTTGATTAAATTATGATTAAGGCTTTGATTGGGCCACGTAAGAGAAAATGACAAGGCAGATGAGTTAGTTGGAGTTTTAATGCTAGAGCCCCGGGAAGTAAATACACAGAGAAGCAGATACATGAGGAAAGAGAGAAGACTCCATTAGACATGGCAGAAGCCCTGGGAAGAGAGACAAGCCATTTGCCTGATAGTTTAGAGCTGGCCTTGGAGAGAGAACAGCACAGCTGAGCCCAGAGAGAAACGAGCCCCAGGAGAGATTTAAGACTTATCCCAGCCTACAGCTGATATTGGAAGAAGCTGGGACCATGGAGCCTTAAGAAGAAGAGGAAGGTTGAATTTTGGCAGCCATCTTGCTCCAACACGTGGCAACAGACTTTGGTGAGGGAAATAACTTATGCTTTATGGCCTGGTAACTGTAAGCTTCTACCCTAAATAAATACCTTTTAAAAAAGCCAACAGATTTCTGGTATTTTGCATCAGCACCCCTTTGGCTGACTAATACAAGACCCGTTTCCCTTTTCTTCTACCTCTGGAATGCCTATAATGTGTATATTTGTGCATTTTGTGTTGTCATTCAATTCTCTGAGTCCCTGGTGAATTTTTCTATCTTTTTATATATCTGTTCTACTATCTGTGCAATTTCAGATGTTGTTCTTTGGAATTCTTAATTCTTTCCACTGCCTGTTCTGATCTGCTGTTATGTGCTTCCAGCATATTTTTAACCTCTTGTATTGTGCTTTTTATCACCATCAGATATGTTACTTTTCTACATATGTTTATGATTTCTCTGTATGTTCACCCAGTGTCTTCTTAATATCCTTTATTTCTTTCTTCATCTCATTAAGTCAATTCATGATATTTGTTTGAACATCATCAATTAGTAGTTCCATATTCTGCATCTCCTCTTGCTTTTTAGTTTGTTCATTAAACTGGGCCATGTCTTCCTGTTTCTTAGTATGGCTTGTAATTTTTTGCTGGTGTCTAGGCATCTGTTTATCTTGATGGGCTTATTCATTTGGTTAGCTTCTCTTTCTACTCTAGGGTTTTATTTCATTTTGTTTCATGTTAAGTGTTCTCTTTGACACTTGGCTCCCCTTATTCTATATACTTGTGGTTGTCCATGTTCTCCCCAAAGAATATTAAGACCATAACAAAGGAAAGAATCAAGAGGAGACAAAGTATAATAATAAAAAAGGATGGAAAAGGAACTACAAAAAGAGCCAGGAAAAAATAAGTAATGAGAGTGACAATCATAAAAAATGAAAAGGAATAAGAATAAAAAATGTGGTATAAAAAAAGAAAGAACCAGTAAAAAATAAAATAGAATAAAAGACTGGAAAATGAGAAGAGAAGAAAGAAAATGAAGACCAATCAAGAGAACATGGAATGAAAGAAAGATAACAGAAGAGGGGGAAAGGAAAGAAAGAAAAGAAATAAAGAAAATAAAGAGGAAAAGAACAAGTAAAAAGAAACAAAGGAATTAAAAAAAGAAAAAACAGAAAAAACAGGCGTTCTTCTTAGGCCACTATCAACCATCTCAGGTTGCCATTGCTAACCAATCAACCTGCAGACCACCCTCCACAAGTAAGGTGCCTGGGTGTAGAGAAAAAAAAAGAATAAAATAATAATAATAAAGATAAAAAATTTTTAAAAAACTAAAAAATAATCCCAGTCTAAATTCCCTGATGCGAGGCTGCTTGTCCCTGGTTGCTGGTTTGGGTGCCTGAAAACCCACTGGATAGCTCTCTGGCTCCCTTCTCTTCTGGCTGCTTGGGCATCCAACAGCTGGCTCTCCGTGCCCACTCTCCCTCAGGCAGGTGGGCTTCTGATAGCTTGCTGTCTGCCTCTCTGTGCTCCCCTCTCACCCTGGCTGTTAGGCACCTCTCAGCCCATGCCCTCACTGATCTAATTTCACTCCCTGCCAGGGTGGATGGATGTGACAGCTTGCCTGATCAGCTGCTTCCCCCTCCCTGGAGATGCTTCAGCACCAGCTGGCATCTTTCCTTTTCCCAGAAACTGGCTGTGATCCAATCTTACCCCCTATCTCCCCTCCCTCCCTACTCCTCTATTCCCCTGAGACATCTGGGTGCCAATCTTCACACCTGTTTGCCCCACAGCTCCCCCACCTCAAGAGCCTGCTGGGCACTGGGATGTGCCCCTGGTCACCCAGTGACTTTCCTCATTCTCAGAGCCATCTGAGCATGAGACTTCCAGTCCAATCACTTCCCTCTTCCTTTGAGTTGGCTGTTTTGGCTTGCTTGTCCTATATCCCATGACTTCCCTCACCCCTGGCCAAGTGGTTTCCCTCCTCTCTAGTGGCACTCTTTGGTTGCTCCCACAGTCAAACAGCTTCCCTTCTGCCAGGTAAACTTGCCTACCTTCCCACAGTTTTTGGAGGAGGAGTGCAGCCTACCATTACCTATTCTGCCGTCTTGGATCCCCAGTCCATTAACATTTAATGTTATTATTGTAAAGGCAGTACTTACTTTAGCTATTTTTTCTTGAGGGTTATAAATGTCAAATTTTATTTCTTTTTTTATACTTTTAGTTACTTTTACCAATAATCTTCCTTTCTACACTCTTCTACAATGCTCTTTCTCCTGTTTTTGCCTTTCATTCTGCAGAATTCCCTTTAATAGTTCTTGAAGGGCAGACTCTTGTTGAGAAATTCTCTCAATTTCGGTTTATCTGTGAATATTTTGAACTCTCCCTTGTTTTTGAATGACAGTTTTGCTGCATACAGAATTCTTGATTGGCATTTTTTTTTCTTTCAGCACCTTAACCTATGTCATACCACTTCCTTCTCACCTCCATGTTTTCAGGTAAGAAATCATCACTTACTCTTATCTAGCTTCCCTTGTTTGTGATGGATCTCTTGCAGCTTTCAGGATTCTGTCTTTGTCTTGAGCTTCTGACAATCTGATCAGTATGGGTCTCTGGGTAGGTCTGCTAGGATTTATTGTGCTTGGAGAACACTGCACTTCCTGGACATGTATATCCATGTCCCTCATAAGTGGTGGGAAATTTGGGCCATCATTTCCTCAAGTATGCCTAGTGCCCCCTGTCCCTTCTCATAGCCCTCTGGGATGTCCATAATGCATGTTTGTTCATTTCATGTTGTCATGCAATTCCCTCTGTCCCTCCTGAATTTTTTCAATTTTTCGTCTATCTGTTCAATTTCAGATGTCCTGTCTTCAACATCACTTATTCTTTCCTCTGCCCATTCATATCTTTTGTTATGTGCTTTTAGTGTATTTTTTAGGCCAGTAAAAAGAATTTATTGGGAGATGGGGGAAAAGATCAGAGCTTGCTGAGAAATGGGAAAAAAGGGCAGAAATATGCACCAAGATTTGGTGTGGGCTCCTCTAGGCAGAGAGAGTGGGCTTTGGCTTGTGTGGTCACCTTTTAAGCAATTAATTATTCCTCCCCTTACTAATGCTAAGGGGAGGGGCCCCAGCTATTATTGGTTACCCCACCAATGGTGGGAGCCAATGGTGAGGCCTGCTTGGAATATCCGGGGCCTCTCCTCAGCCCAGAGTCTCAACTTGGATGTCAAGGTCGAGATCAAGGTGTTGGTGGGGTATCATGGCCATGTTGTCTATCAGCCATGTTGTGGCTCATCTTCTCTGTGTATCCCTGTACTAAGCTGCCTCAACTTCCCCCTCAGAGATTTCGTGCCCTAATTCCTAAGGGGGTTGCTGAGGGGTGATGGTCATTCTTCTGTAGCTTCTTCCTGCTGGCTAGAGCAGTGATCCCTGCCTGACAGGGCATAAATCTCTCTGGCTATTCTATTGAGGCTGAGGAAAGATATGTCCACCACCATGGTTGGAACTGGATTAAATCCCCGCATAAGTAATAAGGCAATAAGAAATAAACTTAATTAGAGTTTTGAAGATACATGGTCCCAATAAAAGGATAAAGATGATGGTGGTGAGCAGGCCCAAGAAGGAGGCCAGCCATGACATACTGGACCACAAGAGTAGGAAAGGCCAGGTGCCTTCGGAGGCTGCATCCTCCCAAAATTGATGGGAAACAGCATTCTTCCTTGAGTTCTTTTATGCTGTTGGTTAATTCTAGGGAGAGATTGTGTTAGACCTGCTGGGTTTGGGTATAAACTGCCAACCCCAGTTCCCACAGCAGTGATTAGGCTTAGGACAGCTAGGAGAGGTATGAAAGAGGCACTGCCATAGACATAAACTCACAAAGACAGTATAGGCAAGAACAAGACAGGCATATGGCAAGCAAAATAAAGACAGTACATAAGAGAGTCATTCTCTTGTATTATAAGCATATTCATTAATTCTTTAGAAAATGAATTAAATTTATCCATACTTTTAACATGTTCAATATCCCTCTGCATATGATCTAGAATAGAAGAGATATAGGTACAGTACTTAAGAGTAATTGATGTATTAAGTGTATTTATAACTTCTTGTGTATTTTTCTAGTGTATTTTTCTATATATTTTTTATTTCTTGTATTGTGTCTTTCATCACCATAAGATCTGTTTCTTTATATGTATATTTACAATTACTTCTATATGTTCCTTCAGTTTCTTCTTGATGTCTTTTATCTTTTCTTTCATTACATTGAGTTGATTAAGGATATTTGGTTGGACATCCTGATTATTTTTCCACATTATGCATCTTCTCTTGCTTTTTAGTTTGTTTATTAGACTGGGCCATGTCTTCCTGTTTCTTAGTATGGTTTTTAATTTTTTGTGGATGTCTAGGTGTATTAGTCAGCCAAAGGGGTGCTGATGCAAAGTACCAGAGATCTGTTGCCTTTTATAAAGGGTATTTATTTGGGGTAGAAGCTTATAGTCACAAGGCCATAAAGAGTAAGTTACTTCCCTCACCCAAATCTGTTGCCATGTATTGGAGCATGATGCTGCCTGTCTCTGTGATGGTTCAGCTTTCCTATTCCTTTTAAGGCTCCATGGTCCCAGCTTCTTCTGATCTCAGCTGTTGGGTGGCATAAGGCTTTCCTCTCTTTCTGGGGCTTGTCTTTTTCCAGTCTCAGCTGCTCTGGTCTCTCCACAAGTCCAGCTGTAAACTATCAGTTGAACAGCTCAGCTCTCTCCCCAGGGCTCCAGCATCAAAACTCAATTCTCTCCTGTCATTTTCTGTGTGAGTGTCCACCCACCAAGGGGGCAGGGACTCAACATCCTACTGATGTGGTCAAATCAAAGCACTAATATTAATTTAGTCAAGTAAAAGTGAAACCTCTGAATTTAATTCAATCAGAGGGTATCACAAGCCCAAAGGAACAGAACAGTTTACAAATATAATCAATATTTCTTTTTGGAATTCATCAATAATATCAAACTGCCACACTAAACATCTGTTTATCTTGATGGCCTTATTCAGTTGGTTAGTTTTTCTTTCTAGTCTATGGCTTTATTTTTGTTTGGTTTTGTGTTAGGAGTTGTCTTGATTATCACTTGGTTCCACTTACTCTATATCCTTGTAGTTGCCCATGTTCAATGGAAAAAAATAATATTAGATCCACAAAAAGGAAAGAAAGAAAAGAAAAAAGAAAAACAAAAGAAAAAATAAAAAGAAGGGAGGAAAAAGAACAAAAAAGAGACAGAAAAAATAAATAATAAGAGGTAAAATATTAAACAGGAATACACAGTTTAAAATTTGAAAAAAAGAGACAGGAAAAAGTTAAATAAAATAATATAAAATTAAAAAGGCCAGATAAGTGAGAAGAGAAGGAAGTAAGAGAAAACATGGAAAGGCAGAAAGGAAGGAAGAAAATAAGAGGAAAAAATGAAATAAAGAAAAAATAAAAAGAGGAAGAAAGCAAATAAAAGAAAAAAGATAAAATAATAATAATAAATAAATAAAAGATAAAATGAGAGGAGAAAAGAAAAAGAAAAAAAGGAAAAAATAAAGGCATAGAAGTGGGAAGAGTAGAAAGAAAAGAAAAAGAGGAGAATAAGGAAAGGAAATAAGAAAGAGAAGAAAAAGCAAACAAACAAAACAAAATAAAAATATGGGTCTCCTTCTCAGACCACCAGGACCAGCTAGGCTTCTACTCTCAGGCTGCCTGTTTCCAAACGATCACCTCACAACCTGCTCTTTGCATTTATCCAGGTAAAGAGAGAGAGAGAGAGAGAGAGAGAGAGAGAGAGAGAGAGAGAGAAGGAAAATAAAAACAGGCCTTCCTCTCAGGCCACCAGCAAAATCACTAGTCTAGGGAGGCGGCTGTGGCTCGATCAGTAGGGCTCCCGTTTGCCATGTGGGGGGCCCCGGGTTCGGTTCCTGGGGCCTCCTGGTGAAGGCAAGCCCGCCCGCACGGCGTGGTTAGCTGACCCAGCGAGCACGAGCAGCAAGGGGGGGGATAAATGAATAAATAAATAAAATCTTTAAAAAAAAAAAAAAAAAAAAAAAATCACTAGTCTGCTTCTCTCCTGCTGCTTGTAACTGCCAATCAATCATTCCACAGCCAGCCTCTCTGCCAGTACCAGGATGAAGAAAAAAAATAATAGAAAAAAAAAAGAGAGAGGGAAAAAACCACCAACAAGTTCCCTCAGCTCTTCCCCTGCTCACCAGTCTTTCTCCTACCCCAAGCAGGTGGAGCCCAGGCACGCCTGTGGGATCGCTCCTCAGCAGCTTCCCTCTCCCCTAGAACTCATTGCATGGCTTTCCCTTCCCCAGAGCTGGCTGGGCAGTTTCCTCTCCTCCTGAGGTGGCTGGTATCCTCCCTTTTACTCCAGGGCCAGCTGGGCAGCTCCCCTTTTTCCCTGTGCCAAGCTGGGAGCCCTCCCTCTCCAGTTACACTTTCCTGTCAACTCTGCAACATTCCAGCTTCCCTTCTGCCCAGTAAGTCTGCTTGCTTTCTCACAGTCCCTAGAGGAAAAGTGCAGCCTGCCTTTTCCTACTCCAGCATATTGGATCCCCGTTTCTTCTTTATTAATGTAAGATTTCCTTTTCACACTGCCTTTGCTGCATCCCATATGTTTTGATATGTTGTGTTCTCATTTTCATTCATCTCAACATATTTACTGATTTCTCTTGTAATTCCTTCTTTGACCCACTAATTGTTTAAGATTGTATTAGTTAACTTCAATATTTGTGGGTTTTCCAGTTCTTTGCCTGTTTTTGTTTTCCAGCTTCATTCCATTCAGGCCAGAGAAGATAATTTGTAATTTCAATCTTGTTACATTCATTGAGGCTTGTCTATCCTTGAGAACAATCCATGTACACTTGACATATGTATATGTGCATAAATCCTTCTTTGTTGGTATTCAATGTCTGTATATGTCTGTTAGGTCTAGTTCCTTTATTATATTATTCAAGTTCTCTCTTTCCTTATTGATCTTCTGTCTAGATGTTGTATCAATTGTTGAGGTGGTGTATTGAAATCTCCAACTATTATTGTAGAGGTGTCTATTTCTCCCTTCAGGTTTACCGGTGTTTGCCACATGTATTTTGAGAACAACATGATTAGGTGTATACATATTTATGATTGTTATTTCTTCCTGTGGATTGACCCTTTTATTAATATTTAGTGTCCTCCTTTTCCTCTTATAACAACTTTTGACTTAAATTCTATTTTGTCTGATATTAGTATAGCCACCCCAGCTCTTTTTTGGTTACTATTTGCATATAATGTCTTTTCCATCTTTTCACTTTCAACTTATTTGTGTCTTTGAGTCTAAGGTGAGTCTCTTGTAAACAACATATTGTTGGATCATGCTTTTTATCCATTCTGCCAGTCTATGTCTTTTGATTGGGAAGTTTAATCCATTAACATTCAGTGTTATTACTACAAAAGCAGCACTTACCTCAGCCATTTTGTCCTTTGGTTTTTATATGTCTTATTTTTTTTCCTCAGCTTTCTGTTCCTTTATTGCGACCTACTTTTCTTTATAATTGATCTTTTGTGATGTATCTGACTGATCCCACTCTCATTTCTGCTTCTGTGTATTTTTAAAATTCTTTCTATTTGATTACCCTAGGTTTTATATTGTACAAACTATATCTATAACCTACTAATTTGAAAGGTACCACCTTAGCTTCGGTTGCTTACACTTTCTCTGCTCCCATATCCCTCTGCTTCCCCTCTTTATGTTACTTTTGTCCCACTTTTTCAATTTATATTTTGCATGTCCATTATCAGGAAATATGTCTCTTTCTTGTTCAAATGTTTTCTGACTTGTAAGAAATAGAGTAGTGGTATATATTAAGGTTACAGTACTATAGGGTTTTTTCTCTCAGCGCCTTTATTATTTTTAATTTTTTTCTTTATTTTTAAATAAGCTTTAGATTATATAAATATTACATAGAAAATATAGGGAATTTCCATATACCCCACTGCCTCCCCCTCCCACAATTTCCCACATTAACAACATCTTTCATTAGTGTGGGACATTTGTTACAATTGATGAACACATATTGAAGTATTGCTACTAACCATGGTCTAGAGTTCACATTATGTTTTATACTTTGCACCACACAATTTTATAGGTTTTGACAAACTGTATAATGGCCTGTATTCATCATTGCAACATCATGCTAAATAATACCAATGTCCCAAAAATGCCCCATATTACACCTATTATTCCCTCTCCATCCCCTCAAAACTTCTGGTGACTACTGCCTTTATATCAATGTTACAAGTTCTTCCATTTCCAAAATAATAATAAGTCTACTTTAGTCCATAGTTGCATTCCCCCATTAAGTTTTTTCATTCCTCAGTCTTGAGGATTTGGGGGTGGTGATGCCCACTCTGCTTCTGATTGAAAGGGGGCATCACCCATGGGATGGATCCCATGGGACAGATGGATGGAACTACCTATTTTGCAGTTATAGATACTTTTTTGGGGGGATGGGCACTGTACATCATCATCATTTTGTTAGTTGTTTTGGGTGAGTCTGATGAACTGGAGAGTAGTTGTTGGCTGCAACTCTGCTGAGATTCAGGGATCAACTGGCATATGAACAGGTGGAAGATTTAGGTCTCTGGGACACATATTTAACAGGTATAGTTCTAATTATAGGTTCAATAAAAGGGGCATAAGAACCATGTGCAGGAAAATTATAAATGAGTCCAACCCCGATACACTGGGGGGATAGATTATCATATATTCCAAGGTAAGGCCCACTGACCGGGTGCTGATTTTCTGGGGTTGTCCACCTTGCTGATAGTGTCTAGATGACTCTAGAGCCCTCAGGAGCACCCCTGCTTGAGGCACTGCTAACTGTGGCAGTCAATGAGATCCTCCTGAGATGTGAATAAGTGTAACTTCTGGAATGACTGCCTGACTCATTTTGAAATCTCATAGCCATAAAAAATCATGGGAAGGAGTTTACCTGAGGTATGCCAGGGAGAAGGTAGTGAGTTTATATACTGAGTTTGGCTTAGAGAGAAGCCACATTTGAGCAGCAAGGGGGCTTTCTGAAGGTAACTTTTAGGCAATTTATATTACTAAGCTAAGTTTCAATTTCATAAGAACAAGTTTCATATACAAGCATAAGTATGAAGGGCCTGGCATATTGGTCTGCCCTCCTTCACTAGGAACTGTCCATGTACTCGAGATTCTTGCCACTCTATTAAAGAATGTAGCAGGACTCCTCAGGATGGGGATTCAATATTCCGTCGGCTATTGTGTGGGTCTCCACCCAGCAAGACAACACCCCATGACCACATGAACTCCTTTATATTCCATAGAGTCATGCCCCAGGTGAACTCCTCCCCACACATACCCCACCACTGATACCCCAGACCAGTGATCCTCCCCTGCCACATTTGCAATCCTTCTGCAATCCAAAACCTCCCCCAAAACAAAGCCAAAAATATAAATAATATAATAAAATAAATAAATTTAAAAAAAATTTTTGTATTTGCCTTTCATCACTGTAATATCTGTTATCTTTTATCTGTATTGAAAGACACACCCTCCTGTCTTTTTTAATTCTGCAGTATTCCCTTTAGTAATTCTTGTAGGGTAAGTCTTTTGTTGAAAAACTCTCTCAGTTTCTGTTTACCTGTGAATATTATAAACTCTCCCTCATTTTTGAAGGTCAGTTTGGCTGGATAAAGAATTTTGGGGTGACAATTTTTCACCTTCAGTACTTTAAATATATCATACCATTGCCTTCTTGCCACCATGGTTTCTGATGAGAAATTGGCATTTAGTCTTCTTAAGAATCCCTTGTATGTGATGAGTGAACTTTCTCTTCCTGCTTTCAGAATTCTCTCTTTATCTTTGGCATTTGACATTCTTATTAGATTGTGTTTTGGAGTAGGTCTATTAGGATTTATTCTGTTTGAAGTACACTGAGCCTTTTGGACATGTATATTTATGTCTTTCATAAGAGTTGAGAAGTTTTTGGCCATTATTTCCTCAAATGTTCTTTCTGCCCTTTTTCCCTTCTCTTCTCCTGGGAAACTCATGACACATATGTTTGTGAACTTCATGCTGTCACTCAAATTTTTTTTCTATCTTTTCTCTATCTGTTCTTCAGATTGTATGTTTTTTATGGTCCTATCTTCTAGTTTGTTGATTCTCTTTTCTGTCTATTCACATGTCCTGTTGTATGCCTCTATTGCATTTTTTATCTCTACTATTGTGCCTTTAATCCCCATGATTTCTGTTATGTTTCTTTTTATACTTTCCAATTCTTTATTTGAAATTTATTATTAATATCTTTTATCTCTTTATGCATATTTTCCTTCATCTCCTTGAATTTATTTAGATTTGTTTAAATTTCTTTCAATAGTTGTTCCAAATTCTGTGTCCCCTCTGAAGTTTTAATTTGTTTCCTTGATGGAGCATTGTCTTCCTCTTTGTTAATACGGCTTGTATTGTTTCCTGATATCTATGTATCTCTGATGGTTTGAAGCTATGTGGACCCCAGAAAAATCAAATTCTTGATGCTGATCTATTCCTGTGGGTGTAAACCTATTGAAAGTAGGTCCTTTTTATTAGGTTACTTCCATAAGGCATGGCCCAGGGTGGGTTGTAATCCTATTACTGGAGTCCTGTATAAGAGACTAAATTCAGATGAAGAGAAAGAGAAAGCCACAGAAGCCAGAAGCGAAAAACAACGAAACCCAAGAGAGAACAGAGAGATCAACAGACACCACTATGTGCCTGGCCATGTGTCAGAAGAGTCCAAGATCACCAGCAGCCTGTCTTTGGGGAGATAGCATCATCTGATGATGCCTTGACTTGGATATTTACTAGCTTGTAAGCTAGTAAATCCTCATTGTAAAAGCCAACCCATTTCTGGTATATTGCTTTCATCAGCCCAACAGCCTAAAACAGATTTTTGTACGAGGAAAATGTGGCACTGTTATTGCAAACACCAAAAAAAATGTATTTTTAAAAAGGTTTTTTAATTGGTTAATGAGTAGAGATGGGAAGAATTGTGAGGTGCTTGATAGAAAAGACATAGATAGCTCTGAAGAGCATTTTCATAGAAATATGCACTTTAAAGGTACTTCCAATGAGGCCTTAGACAGAAATGATGACTGTGTCATTGCAAACTGGAAAAAAAGGCAACCATTGTTTTAAAGTGGTAGAGAACTTGGCAAAATTATGTTATGATATCAGATGAAAAGCAGAATTTGAAAGTGACAAACTTGGATATTTTGCTGAGGAGATTTCTAAATTAAATATGGAAAGTGTGGCCTGGCATATCCTTTCCAGGATTTCTGGGCTTCAGAATTGTAATAGCAAAATGTGAGAAGAATGGGATAAGCTGAAAAATTAACTGTGGGGCACATAATAATAAAACTTTGATGGTTTGAAAACTTCTGAGCTTCTGGAAAGCAAGTCTCCAGAGAATAGTGCCCCATGTGAGGATTTAACCAAACATTGGACTAGTCAGCTATTTCAGTGCAAGTCAGAATCGGAAATGCAGCTATCCAAAAAGAATTTGTGGAAAGTCCTATTGTCTGATGGTTGGAACTCTTGTGCTACATGCAAAACTGACCTTTTTGTGTGTGTGTGAGATCTGTATGAATAGAACCACTGCCAGCATGGGCGAAAAGTGACAGAAAAGGGACAGATGGAAGAAAATATGATTTCAAAGGCAAAACCATGGAAGCTGAGATCTGGACTAGAGACATTTTCTTGTGTTAAGAGATAGCACCCAGCCACGTATGTGAAAAGGGTGAGTAAGCCCCAGAGCTTGGAAAGGGTATGCATTCTGCTCCATTGTTCAGAAAGAGTGTTACCATCCCAGGTTTCTTAGATGCTGTAGCCATTTGGCAGTTTGATGTAATTATGAATTCCAAAAATCTATATTAGATTATGCTTGTAAATTGATCTGTTAATCTGGGCGTGATTAGGTTATGATTAGGGCGTTAACTGGGCCACGTCAGTAGGGCATTGAGCCCCACCCCTTGGTGGAAGGGGAAATCAAATATAAAAGGCATGGCAAGAACAGAGTTGAAGCAATTCTGAAGTTGGAGTTTTGATGTTGGAGTTTTGATGTGTGAGAGAAGGCCCCAGGAGAAGAGAAGCGAGCCATTCACCTGATAGTCTACAGGTGACCTTGTGGAGGAAAGAGAGGCACTAAGCCCAGAGAGAAATGCAGCCCCAGGAAGAGAGGAACCCAAGAAGCCTGAACCCTGGCAAACATCGGCAGCTGTCTTGCTCCAACACGTGGCAATGGACTTTGGTGAGAGAAGAAACTTATGCTTTATGGCCTGGTAACTGTGGACTTCTACCCCAAATAAATACCCTTTATAAAGATGAACCAATCTCTGGTATTTCACCTTAGTGCCCCTTTGCCTGACTAATACAGATGCCTGTGTGATTGTGGAGAGTCAGGCCACCACTCAGATGTTTGAGGAGTGTGAAGCCTAGAGACGGCACCACCCCAGTGCTTGAGGAGGATGGAGACTTGATTCCAGCTGCTACCCCAATGCTTGGTGTGGGTGTCACATAGAAGTCTGCCACCACCCTGATGCTTGATGAGGGTAGACACAAGCATATGGCAGTCACCCCAATGCTTGGAGATGTTGAAGCCCTCACCCCAGTGTTTGGGGAGAGCAGGCCAGCAGCACAAACCCTTGGAAATGGTAGGGCTGCTGTTTCATCAAGGCTGTAAGATAAAGCATCATTCCATAGATGACTCTCACACCTTGAAATCAAATTAAGTATATCCTGCAGGGTTTCAGAATTGTTGGGGACCCATGACCCCTGTTATCCTCCCAAATTATCTCTATGGAAATGGGAATGTTTATCCTATGGTTGCCCTCTTTTGTAATTGGAAGCAGATAACATATTTTCTAAGATTCACAAGTCCACATCTGGAGGGGAAATTTGCCCCAGGACAGAACACATATATTACTAGTTTTGATGAGACTTCTTACTTAATATTGTTAGTAAAAGGATTCAAGGCTTTGGGATATTGTGATAGAATGAGTGTATTTTGCATATGGAAAGAACATCTTTTTGGAGTCCAGAGGGTGGAATGTGATGGTTTGAAATATATAGACTCCAGAAAAATCATGTTCTTAAAGCTAGCCCATTTTAAGTAGGGCCTTTGGATTAGGTTACTTCAGGAAGGTGTGGCCCAGCATTGGTCTTAATCCACTTACTGGAGTACTTTATAAAAGAATAAATTCAGATGAAGAGAAACACAAAGCCAAGAAAGCCAGACATTGAAAGGAATAAAACCCAGAAGAGAAGGAGAGATCAGCAGATGCCACCATGTACCTGGCCATATGACAAAGGAGTGAGGATTATAAGGAGCCAGGCTTTGGGGAGAAAGCATTGCCTGATTATGCCTTGATTTGGACATTTTGACAGCCTCGGAACTGTAAGCTTGTAAGCTAATAAATCCCCATTGTAAAAGCTACCCTATTTCTGGTATATTGCTTTCGGCAGTCCATGAGTCTAAAACAGCATCTGATTATATTGTTGAGTTAACTCTGAAAGTCAGTTTCCCCCTCTTGTCTAGGGTTTTGCTGATGGGCTTTGTATTAAGGCTCTTATTTCATACTTGGTCCAAATTATTCTGGACTTTTAGAATAGTGTGAGTCTAAATGGTCAGATTTTCTCAGCTCTTCTTCATCTGATTCTTGCCGTGGATATGCAGTAAAATTTTTAAGGTTGCATTTTTTGTGCAATTGTTTCATTCCAGGAGAGAGCTTCCTTTCCTCCTTTCTTTCTCTGGGAAACTTGATTGGTTCTGTTTGTTTGTTTTTGTTTTTGTTTTTGTTTTTGTTTCTTTTGTAGAATTTTCTCCCCATATCCTATGATTTGTTTAAATTCTCTCCCTCCCTCTGTGCTCCATTTTCCTTACTCTTTCCAGTTCTGGGACTCTCCTGTCTTATAGCAGTTCAGTTTAACCACACACAACCCCCCCCCTGCTTTTTTCCCTCTGTGAGGCTTTTCTGCCTCTGGTTTCTTTCCCATTTGTGTAACTCACCTGGGGGGCCAGATGGCATCAGTCCAGAAACGTGGGTCACTCCAGATAAGTCCATTTGTGTTTAGATGATTCGGCTGACAGTAACTGGATTGAGTGAGTGTACCACTTGGCAGCCATTACTTCAGTCTACCCCCACCACCTACCAGGGGCCATTTTGAACACAGCAGTCCTCAGTGACTTGTGTTCTGCCCTTGGTCTCTGTGGACTCGGGTCCTAGTGCCTGGATATACGTGGGATTCTAACTCACTGCTCTAAGTGACTATAGTCTGTGTCCACAGAAGGTGGGAGGGATCCAGGCCACTGCCTCTGAGCAACTCCTAAGCTGCATGGGCAAGAGTGAGGGGGAAGGAAGAGAAGCAGGTCAGGTATTTTCCTACCTGATATTTTTCTCTTTCTTCAATTTAGCATTTGTGGAGTCCTCCAATATCAACCATCCTCCAGAATTCTAAGCAAGTGGGATTTGTGCTTTTATTCATTGAATCTCTGGAGAGGTTTATTCTGGGGATGTCTTACATGGCCATGTTGATGATGCCACCCCTGTTAACATGGAACATTTATTAAGTTCACTGTCTTATATGGGTACAGTGTGTGGCACCCCAAAACAATTACAATAGTACCATCAAAGTTCACTGATCACAGATCACCATAGCAGATATAACAATAATGAAAAAGTTTGAAATATTGTGAGAATTAATAAATGTAACACAGAGACACAAAGTGAGCACATGCTGTTGGAAAAATGGTGCTGAGAGACTTGCTCAATGCAGGGATGCCATAAACCTTCAATTTGTATAAATGGCAATATCTGTGAAGCACAATAAAGTAGAGCAGAATGTAATGAGGTATTCCTGTATTCTTCTTCCTCTAGGTGCTCAATAAACAGTTTTGAATGAATGGAAAGATTAAAGAAAGTATACAGCATGGCATTGGATTGTTGGGAGATGCCAAGGGAAAATCAAATTCATAACTGCTTCCTTAAACACCAGACATTGCCAAAAGACACTCAGGATTTCAGGTATATATTTAAGAAACATTACTCTGTTTTTGGAGGGTAATTGTTCACTTATCCATTTCACAAATACTTATTGATCACCTGCTATGTCCCAAGTGCTGCTCAGGCACTGGGAGTAGAACAAATGAACAAAAGAGATAAATAAATTGAACAAATAAATATAGTATTTAAACCAAATAAATAAAATAGCAAATGCATGAAATGAATAACAAAATGCAAAATAAAAGTATATAATATAAACAAAATAAACAACTATATAAATTGAATAATATATAATATAATATCAAGTAGATATAGGTGCTCTGAAGTAAAAATAAATCAGGGTGCGGACCAAGGAAGTGGCTAGGTGTGGGGGCAACATTAGAAGGGGCAGAAAAGGTTTCTCTGAAGATCTGAGCTGAGATCTAAATGATGAGGAGAGGCAACCATGGATAGACTTGTTAGAAGAGCATTCTAGTCAGAGGAACCAGCAACCATAAATTTTCTTAGTCAGTAACAAACTCTATGTTCAAGGAAGAAAAATACAACCATTGTTCTAAGAGTGTCATAGACAAGGAGGAGACTGGAAAGAGATGTTGCTCAGATATGGTTTCCTTTTTGGCCCACAGACTCCCCAGCCCTGAGCTTCACCTTTAATAGCAACTCTGCTGGGTTCATGTGAGAAACGGACTGAAGAGGGGTTGGCTTTTTCCCCATAGTCTAAACCTTCCAAGCCACACCACATGACAAATTATGACTAGCCTTTCAGGCCAATGTTTCTGAGTCTGCTTCTGGTGGGGTTAATTACTTGTTTAGAGCTATCAGGCCTACGATCACAAGCCTTTCCCCTGATCTAGGAGAGGTAGAATCTGTAAGTGCTATCTTGGAGGAAAAAGGCTGGGCCCGCATAAGTGCTTCTATGGGCCTAGATAGAAAAAAATTGTTTGAGTCAGAGTGGCTGGTTATGGGTGGGTTTTTCCAGGCTTGCTTATCAACTACTCATAATCTCTTAGAAATCAACTTCAGTTCTTATATTTGGTTCCCTCCCTATATGTAAAAGAGAAGTCTCCCACACAAGAAGGCTATGAAAACAAGTAAATATCTGCCTATAATATAAAAAGATACAATATACATGTTTACAAAAATCCTATATGTTCAGTGGTACTCCATTAGAACACAACTCAACCAGACCTGCATTCAGATATGCCACTGGCAGGTAATAAATATGGCATAGGCACAGAGCCTCAGAGTTTATAAAGCACTTTCACCCCCATTATTTCATTGATCCTCACAAAAAATCCACGCAATAGAGAGCATTAACCTCTGTATTAGAATAAAATAGGTTATGCTACAGTAACAAACAACCCCAGGATTTCATTGGCTTAAAACAGTAAAAGTATATATTTTTCACTTATTGCACATGTCCTTTGCTGGTCAGTGGCGAACTCCCATCTATGTCATACTCACACAGAAAGTTAAGTCAATGACGACACTACCATCTAGAATGTTGTTGAAAAGTAGAAGAGGGAGAAGACAAAGAATCACCTGTTCTTTCAAATGTTTCCACCCTACAGTGATACACATCATATCCATTCATATTTCATTGGTCAAAGCAAGTCACATGGCCACATCTAACTTCAAGGGAGTTAAGAAGGATAATACCTCCATATCCCTGGAAGTAGAAGGGAAAAAAATATTATTGAACAGTAGTAATTTCCACCCTACCTTTGTTTTAATGATGAGAATACCAAGGCTCAGAGGAATGATATGTCAAGGAACAAAGTTTGGAAATGTGGACTGAGATTTCAATTTTCTTTTTAAATATAAAGTGCCTGAGCCCAAACTCAGTCACTCTAACTCCAAATGTATCTCCCTTCTCCTCTGCCTGGGTCAGGTGTGCCAGAATGTACAAATCCTATGGAGAAACCCTTAGTCCAATTCTTCTGACTTTCTCATTCACATTGTGGCATGTAAATAGATGAGATAGAAAGAAAGAAGGGAACTTGAGACAAAAGGTAAGGTTATTTTTACCATGAGTTGAGAAATGCCTTGTATACCCTGTTCCTTTTCTTTGCAATGCCCTCTCCCATCTTCTTTCCTCAGCCAATTCCTACCTACCTTTTAAAACAGGTCAATCCAAGCATTTTTCTGGGAAGCATTTCCAGACTCCTCTATGCTGAATCAGGTGCCCCTTTTCTGACTCCCACCCCCAGACACCTCATGCCTAGGCCTTTCTCAGCACTTAGCACAATGCCTTACAAGTATTTGGCATACAGCAAGTGCTTAACAAATGTCTATCCAATGAATAATTTTTTTCATACTAGTACCTTGTTGATTTTTCTCTCCAGCATCATTTCTATCCACTTCCTTACTCTGCTCTACCCATTCCCCCCACCAACACCCTAAAACACACTCTAATAAGTTTATAAAACTCTCTCAGGCCTCCACCTTGGCACATGTTTCTTCCTCTGCATGACATGCTTCTCCCAATCTGGCCAGCTTGCAAATATTTGGTCATCATTTACAGAGGCTGAAAACCCGATAGTTTGGAGCCTGGGCACTGAAGCCACACTGACAGAGTTTAAATTCCAGCTCTGGTTATTAGCTGTGTAACCTCAGACAAATTACCTAACTTTTCTGGGACTCTTTTTTTCATCTATAAAACAGGGCTGATGAATGTAACCTAAGTTTCTTATGGAAATAAATGAGTTAATATACTTAAATTGTTTAAAAGTATAGCTTCCACATAGTATTATCTATATGTTTACTATTATCATTTAAATCTTAGCATAAATATTGCATCTTTTGTCTAAACGAAGGTACAAATTGGAAATCTGCAGGCCTTATTTTACTAGGACCATATGGTGTTTAACATTTTGGTGTGGTTTTTTTTTTTTTTAATTTTAAAAGATATTTAGATTACATAAATGTTATATAAAAAATATAGGGGATTCTCATATGCCCTGCTCCCCACAACACACACATTTGTCCCCAGTAACAACATCCTTCATTAGTGTGGTACATTCATTGCAATTGATGAATACATTTTGGAGCATTGCCACAAAGCAAGGATTGTAGTTTACATTGTCGTTTAATTACAATGTCTTCCAGTTTACTACAAACTCCATCATTCCCTGTTTCCACCTGTTTGGTTCATTTCCTGGTCCTGGAAGCCTTGGGTTTAACAATCTCAAGTAAACACATCTCTTTCCTGACCCCTTCAGACAGAGTCTCACAGGCTCAGCATGTACCTCCATTAAAAGAGTTCTATGGCCTTGTGATTATTTTCTTGTCTAAGTCTTCACTGGACTGTGAGCTTCTTGAGTATAGGGATAGTGATCTCAGTATTGCTAGTAACTATAATGGTTCCTTACATGAAGGGGTGCTCAGTAACTACTTGTTGACTAGCATTGATTGATTGAATGAATGAAATGAAATGGTAGTTGAAGTAGTCCCTTTTGTCAGTGAAGAACAAGCCTCTGGAGAGAGCTACAGAGCCTCTTTGCACACAAGCCCAAACTTTAGAAGCTGTCCACAGAGCTTTCAAACCCTGCCTGGGGATTTAAAGAGCTCTTTTTTAACCCCTTTCCTCCAAAGCCACATCTTCTTTGACAGCCGTTAATGGGATCAAAGTAATGTGAGTTAGCCACAGGAAAAAGAAGCAAAACAATTGCACTTCTCCCCTTGCCTTTATTACACAGTAATTTTTAAGTTGTTAGGGTAAGAGCCGAAGTCTTCTAAACTGGAAAGACATACATCCTTTCTTGAAGACAGTAGGCTCAATAATTTTGAAATTATTCCAAAACAATAATTTGTCTTTGGAAGTTATTTGTTTTTTCTAAGATAAGGCATTGGAGGCGTGTCCATATGTTATTGGTTAGGATCCCAGTTGTGGGGACAGAGCTTTAAGGGATGAACAGTCCTCTTAGATTCACTGCATTCCATACTTGGCAACTATACCTTTGATTGTATGTACATATATTTGGAGATGGTGGGAATGGATACTGTGTATCTTTAGTGGCAACGGTGTGATCCAATGGAAAGATCTTTGGCTGGGTTGGAGTCTGGGGCAGATAGACTTTAAGGTGACAACAATCACGTACACCTCTTGTGTAATGCCCTCCCTTTGAATCCAGGCATAACCTGTGACTTGCTTCTAACCAATAGAATATGGCAAAGGTGATGAGATGTCACTCCTATGATTAGGCTATGTTATGTAAGATACTGTCTTGCTAGCAGCCTTGCTCTCTCTCTCCCCTTGATGGCTTTAAAGAAGCAAGCCTCCATGAATCCTACAGCCTCAAGAAACTGATTGTTTCCAACAACCACATGAGTGGGGTGCAGAGTCTTCCCTAGTCAGGTCTCCAGATTAGAACCCAGCCCTAGTCAGCACTTTGATTGTGGCCTTGTGAGACCCTAAGCAGAGGACTCAGCTAAGCTGTGCCCAGACTTCTGACCCACAGAAACTGTGAGATAATAAATGTGTTGTGTTTTAAGCTACTAAATTTTTTGGTAATTTGTTATGCAGCACAGAAAACTAATACAAAGTTCTACCACTCCCTAGCTGTGTGTGACACTGGGTATGTGCCTTCCCCTCTCTTTGCCTTCGTTTCCTCATCTGCAAAATCATGAACAATAACCATGCAAATGCTTGTCCTGCCTCCCTTCCAGGAGTACTTAAGAATTCAGTGAATGTGAGGGTCCTTTGTAAATCATAAAGCATTGTACAGACGTGGGGAATTATAGCTACTTTTCTTCCCAGACTCTCCAGTGCTTAGCAGCTAAAGGAGGTGACCTTGAAAAATGAGAATATGGGAAACAAACAACCAAAAATGTATAGTGGCCTTAAAAATTATTCTGGCCTGTCTGGCCCAATTTGAAAAACATGATTTTAAGAAAAACTATATCTGTAGGGCAAATTGAAACACATCATCCTGGCCAGACCCTTGGGATATCTGTCTCCTATGGCCTCAGACTACCCACAAGTCCAGTGCATGATGCCTCACTCCTTTCCTTTCCATTCACCCCTCTTTCAAATCCTTACCTTACATGAGGCAGCTCCAAAAGCCATTGTCCAATAGCTTAATTCCTCCTGGTTCACTGCCTGAGGCCACCAGGGTCATTTAGGGACATGATGACCTGCAGCTGTTTCCAGGTGGAGCAAAAGGCTGCCAGCAACTCAGGAAGGGTTGACTTTCTTTCCAAACAGACCAGCAGTCCCAATGGTCATTCACAACTATTCAATATTTTGAACTTGAGCTAGGGGTGGGGGAAGGTTTGCTGCATGTTGGGGGCTCTAGACCACGTGTACATGTTAATCACCCAGCCTGTAATTCCTTAAAAGTAGCATAAAGTGTAGGTGTTGGTCTACAACTCTTCAGAAACCCTGCTCCAATCCCATTCTGATACATAGCTTGGCATAGTACCTGACATTCAAGGCCCTGCTGATCTAATGTCTACCTGTTCTCCAAACTCCATCTAGGGATCCTCTGGCTCTGGGCTAATAAGTAGGAAGAGCCTGAGGAAAGGATTATAGTTTACACACACTAGGATTTCCAGAGACAAGGAGGCTAGATTTTGTTTAGGACATGGATTTTCTTTGGTCTACTTAGGACAAGTGCCACACCCACCCAGCTTCGCTGAGGACAAGAGGAATTCAACCACTTCAAGTGAGCACAATACATTTTTTTACAGTGAGGAAGAAATGATGTATCTAGAAAATTCCCAGTTGAGTTCTCAGAGTACTTTACTGCTGACAGCTGTTGACCGGGGCTTGAGAGGGAAGGTACAAAGGAGAAAGTGAGGGAAAGGAGGATACTGCATTAAGGGACTGATCTAAAGGAGACTGAATTGAGTATAAGAAAGCAGAGTGCCTGGGCTGGAACCAGAGATACTACAGTGAGTGGAGTTCTTCAGACATTTCTCCCACATTGAAGCTAGAGCAGAACTTGTAGTATTTTGCTATTGTTTTGTAACCCCCACAGTGACTAGCATAGAGATGGCCATACAAACAGTCCACTGTCTGATTCATGCCAGAAGGTTTGCTGGCAAAGTCTTAGGAGACCTTAGATAGGATTTGAGAGCTATGCTATACATCTTATATAGCTGTAATGTGATTGCAACAAAAATATACAGATACAGTCATGTGGCTAGCTACATCACTGGCTTGTACACATCCACTTCTCATAAACTGGATTTGAATCTGGATTTCCTGAGCACCTAATTGGGATTTGCTTTTAGGAGAAAGAGATTATAGTAGATCAAAAGAGGCTTCTAATCCCTAATCTACTTGGGAAGATAAAGCTAGTAGTAAAGGGCCAAATAAGTGAGTTCAGAGACCAAAGGAAGGTGAGAGAAAACTGGTTGCTAGACTGTGAAGGATGGTCTTATTTGTGACAGTGGAAAAAGAAAAAGGGTAGAAGTTAGGGAAAGAGGGGAGGAAGGTATTCCAGTCAAGGGAATAATTTGATTAAAATCTTGGAGGTTAGAAGAGCATAGTCTGTTTCAGATACAAGATCTTCATGAAATTTGACACATGACTCTTATTCAATACTTTTCCTCCACTCTTCGCTCAAAAACAGGTATATAACTTCTATATATAGAGGGGGGAGGGAGAGGGATGGATATTAGTTATGATTAATCATTCTGGGTTTGTCACTAATTCACTATATGAACTTGGGCAGGTCAATCACTCTCTGTGAACTCTGCATGGGAGGGAGGTAAGATAGTTCCTAAAATCCATTTCAGCTTTATCTACAGAAGTGATTCCCATACTTTAGTATTCAACAGAAATACCTAGAGACACCTGCTAAGAGTGAAGATTCCCAGAGATTCTTGTTTAGTAGATGTATGGTGGGGCATGGGGATGTATATTTTTAACAAGGACCACAGGTTGTCCTGCTGCATGTGACCCACAGACTGGAATATGAGGCACAGTGTCCTATTGGTTCCTAATCAAACAAGTATTAGAGCCTATTATGGGGGCCTAGGGCTAGAGAAGAAACATCAGACCTCCCCTACCCCACCTCAAACCTGTTCTGAATCACATACTGTGGCAGTTGATATTATTGAAGAATTCCAAGAAGAAATACTGATTATGTTTGTAAACTGGTCTGTTCCTCTGGGCTAGTGATACCCTTAGGTTGTATTAAATTCAGAGGTTTCACTTTTACCTGATTAAATTATGACTAGGGCTTTGATTGGGCCATGTCAGTAGAACGTCGAGTCCCTGACCCCTTGGTGGGCGGGGACTCACAGAGAAAATGACAAGGCAGAGGAGACAGTTGGACTTTTTAATGCTGGAGCCCCAGGGAGTTGAATACAAAGAGAGGCAGATCTGTGAGGAAAGAGAGAAGGCTCCATTAGACATGGCAGAAGCCCTGGGAAGAGAGTTGAGTCGTTCACCTGATAGTTTACTGCTGGTCTTGTGGAGAGAGCAAAGCAGCTGAGCCCAGAGAGAAATGAGCCCTAGGAGAGAGATGAGACTTTTCCCAGTATACAGCTGATATTGGAAGAAGCTGGGACCACAGATCCTTAAGAGGAAGAGGTAGCCTCAACCCTTGCAGCCATCTTGCTTCAACACGTGGCAACAGACTTTGGTGAGGGAAGTAACTTATGCTTTATGGCCTTGTGACTGTAAGCTTCTACCCCAAATACATACTCTTTATAAAAAGCCAACAGATTTCTGGTATTTTGCATCAGCACCCCTTTGGCTAACTAATACACCTACCTCACCATTTAGGGGCATCAACATGGACTGCTTGGTGTCAATCTCCCTTCCAGGAGATAAGAGAAAATTTACTTTGTCAGATATTAATATAGCCACTCCAAGTTTTAATGTTTTTGTATGCTAATTATAACATCTGCATTATTTTAGGATCTGTTCCAATTGACTGACTTTTCTCTTTGCAAGATAGGTTTTCATGCTGCTTTATATGCGTGGTAATCTTTTATTGGATTGCAGACATGAATTTTAGATTGTTAGTTGCTTAATTTTTTGAATTCCTATAAATTTTCTTGAGCTTTATTTGGTTCGCACTTATGATACTTGGAGACATTTTGATTCTTTTAGGTCTTGCTTTTATGATTTGTTTGGCAAGTCCAGAGCAGTGTCAGTATAGGGCTAAGTATTCCCTATGACTAAGACAAGAACTTCCTGTTTAATATACCCAATTCCCTGTGAACTATGCGTTTTTCTGGTCTAGAAGGTGAGAACAGGCATTCTTCTCTACCCTGTGTGAGTGCTGAAAAATTTTCCTTATACTCCAATCAGATGGTTCTTTCCCTAGCCTCAGGTAGTTTCCTCAGATACATGCACTGATCAGAATTTAGATGAATATTCAAAAGGGGCCCTTTGCAGATAACTGGGTTTCTCTCTCTGTTCAGTTCTCTCCTATCTGGTACTCTGTCCTGCCACAGTTAGCTGTTTTGGACTCTTAGGTTCTCAGCTCTGTCCCAATTTAGGGACACTCTCAGGATCCACCTGAGTTCCGCCATCCTCCACCATGGGCCAGAAACTCTTTTGTATATATTATTTTATATTTTTTATTATTTTTTATTTTATTTTATTATAAAGATATGTAGATCACATAAATGCTACATAAAAATGTAGGGGATTTCCATATGTCCCATTCCCTACACCTCCCACATTTTCTCATATTAACAACATTTTTCATTAGTATGGTACATTCGTTACAATTAATGAAAACATTTTGGAGCATTGGCACTAAACAGGGATTACAATTTACATTATGGTTTACACCTTCTCCCACACATTTTTGTAGGTTATGGCAAGATATGTAATGGCCTATATCTGTTATTGTAATGCCATTCAGGACAATTCCCAAGACGTGAAAACGACACCATACTTCACCTGTTTTTTGCCTCTCCCTGCCCTTAGAACCTCCAGGGGCTACTGCCTCCACATGAATGATATAATTTCTTCTATTACTAGAATCACAATAAGTCTGTAGTAGAATACCAGTAAGTCTACTTTACTCCAAAGTTCATTCACCAATCCTGTGGATTCTGGAATGGTGTTGGCCACTCCACCTCTAATTGAGAGGGGGCTTCAATCTCAAGGGGCAGGTGGATGGGATTCTCTTGCTTGCAGTTGTAGAGTCTCTCAGTTCCTTGGGGTGGTCGTTGTCCATCATCATCTCCTTGATAGTTGTCCTGGGTGAGACCAATGAACTGAGTAGGTGTTGCAACTCCGTTGAGATTCTGGGCCCACCTAGAACATGGACAGCCTAAAGATTTTAGTCTCTTGGACGTACACCTATCAATCCTAGTACTAATTATAAGTTCATATAGAAGGGTCAGAAGAGCCATGGTTAGGGAATTCACAAATGATTCCAACTCTGTCACACAGGGGAGCATAAATTCCAAGGTAGGGCCCACTGGCAGGTCACCAAATTCCTGAGCTGTCAGCCCTGCCTATAGTGTCTGGATGTTTCCAGAGCCCTCACAAGCCCCACTATTTGAGCTAGTATTTGATATGGCAATCAATGAGATCCTGCTGAGACATGCATAAGCATAAAGTCTGGAATGACCTCCAAACTCACTTTGAAGTCTCTTAGCCATGTAAACTTATTTGTTTTTAACTTTTCCCCCTTTTGGTTAAGGAAGGTCTTCTTCCAGTTGCATTGCTAGTTGGTGCTTGGTAGTAATACCTCATTGCCAGGGAGGCTCATCCCCAGGAGTCATGTCCCACGCTGCAGGGAAGGTAATGCATTTATATGCTGAGTTCAGCTTAGAGAGAGGACACATTTGAGCAACAAGGAGGCTCTCAGGAGGCAACTCTTAGGCACCCTATAATACTAGGCTAAGTTTCCATTTCAAGAGTAAAGGTTCATAACTACAGTCATCAATATTAAGGACCCATCAATGGACCATCTTCCTTCACTATTCATCACAACTGTGGATTCTTGCTGTTCCATTAGAGAACGTGGAAGAATTCCCCAGGATGGGAATTGAATAATCTTTTGGTTATTGTGTGAATCTCCACCCACAGTGACAATGCCCCATGAACAACTGAAAACATTTATATGTATAACCAGATGACCCTCATCCCATGTATCTCCCATCACTGACAACCTGCATAAATGATCCTCCCCTGTCATAGCTGTAATGCTGCTGTGATCCAAAACTTCTTCAAAAATGAAACCAATAAAATAGCCAAATACAATTAATAAGAAAATGCAATAATAATAACAGTTTTAAAAATAAATAAAACACAAAAAAAACTTTAAAAAATTAAAAAAATAACAATTTGGAATAATAAAAAATAATGAAAAGGTATTTAAATTTTTTTGACATTATGTCTTTCATAACTCTAAGATCTGTTGTCTTCTGTGTATAGTGACATTTTCTTCCATTTATTCCCCCAGTGTCTTACTTTTTTCATTTTGTCTTCAAAGAAGTTTTAGGGAACAAAAAAGTCACATACAGAATATAGGGTTTCTGATATACCCAACACCCTCCCCGTTTTCCCCATTCCCCTATTAATAACATTTTATATGTGGATGGTACATTTGTATACAATTGATGTACAAATATTGAAACACAGCTACTAGCCATGGTCAATGGTTACATTATGGTTTACATTTTGGATGATACACTATTATAAATTTTGATGAAATTTAACATGGCCTATATCCATCACTGCAAGTTCATGTAGAACACTTCAATCGCCCCCAAAATGCCCCATGTCCCGTCTATTCTATTCCTCCCTTCCCCTCCCCTCAGGACCCAGGGCAACCACAAGGCTTCACTCCTGGAAGAACAAGATTCATAGTTACTTGCAACAACATTGAGGGCTTGACACACTGCTCTGTCCTCCTGTATTAGGCACTGCCTCTGCTCTTGAGAGACTCCCTTTCCTCTATTTGAGAACATAGCAGGACTCCCCAGGATGGAAGTCCATAATCTTCCTGCTCATTATGTGAGTCTCCACCAACTGATACAATCCATTATGACAAGATGAACATTCACACACTCCCTAAAAGCCTGCCCCAGGTGCGCATTGTCTTGATTGCCCCCACATCTAACACCCTAAACCAGTAACCCTCCCCTGCCATGTTGCCAAAAGAACATTCCCAACGTTGTAGTTTTAACCACATACCCACCAATCTCCAGTGTTCACCTGCTCCCTGCCTCAACCCTCCCCCCAGTTCAATTGACAGTCCAACCCACCCTACTCACCGTACCCCTGACAAACCAGCACAGCCCAACCAAAATGTATCACTGCACAACTGTCATACCCCTCCACTGAACAATTACACGCTTCCACACTCTTCTCCCTTTCTAACTCTTGTCAACCTATCTTCCAGACTGTAGCTCTGTGAGTCTGCTCAATTTACTTTTTTTTTTTTTTTTTTTGAGTGTGAGTCACTTTATTTTTTTTTTTTTCATGCTACTTTTTTTATTCTATTTTTTTTCCTCAAAGGAGTACATAGTAGTATCTCATGAAGTTCTTTTTTTTTTTTATTTATTTATTTTTATTTATTTATTTATTTTTGGAAATTTATTTTTATTTTTTTTTATATATATATACATATATTTTAAGAGGTGCTTAGATTACCCAAAATATTACACGGAACCCACTGGGATTCCCATG